>PVKP010004609.1:0-96391 GCA_004027715.1 Plecturocebus donacophilus
GGGGAGAAATGCCAGATATAGGTGAAGGGGAGGCAGGCAACAAATTACACTGCCACGTGTGTACCTATGCAACAATATTATATGTTCTTCACATGTACCCCAAAACCTAAAATGCAATAAAAAAAAAAAAAGAATATTTTCATCGATGCTAATATTTTCTGCAGATACTTACCATTTTCCAAACATAATATTATATAATCTGCAAAAATGATAATTTGAATTATTTCATTCTAATATGAATGTGTTTAATATTTCTCTTGTCTAATATTGCTAGCTAGGCCTTCCATTACTAAGTTTTATAACAGTAGTTAAAGTGAGAATCCTCACCACATTCTAGATCTTAGAGGAAAAGGTTTCAGTTATTCCCCACTCACTGTGATACTTGCTGTAGGTTTGCCATATGTGGCTTTCATTATGTAGAGGGTTATTTTTCTTATTCTCAGTTTTTTTAGACTTTTTCATCATAAAGGAAAGCTGAAATTTATTAAATGCTTTCTAAGCATCAATTGAAATGATCATATGATTTTTATCTTTCATTCTGTTCAAATAATGGATTACATTGATTAATTTGCATATGTGGAACCATCCTTGCATCGTTGGAATGAATCCCATTTGGACCTAATAAATTATTTTTCTAACGTATTGATAAATTTCTTTTGTGGAAGACTTCTGCATCATTATTCATCAGAGATATTGTCCTGTACTTTTATTTTTGCTTTGTTTTGTCTCTTTTTTATGTCAGGTTAACACTGATCTCCTTGAACGAGTTTGAAAGTAGTTCTTTCTCCTTCATTTTTTGAAACAGTTTAAGTAGGATTGGTATTAGTTCTTTAAAATTTTGCTAGAATTTAATAGTAAAACCATTGTGTCCTGGGTTTTTCTTTACCTATAGACATTTATTATTACTTCAATCTTATTACTTGTTATTGGTCTGTTTAAGTTTTGAACTTCTTGCTGGTTCAATTTTGGCAGGTTTTATCTATCTAGGAATCTTTCCATTTCTTCTTAGTTTTGCAATATAATGGTATGTAGATGCTTATAGTCGCCACAAATGATCATTTTGATTTCTGCAGAATTAGTTTTAATGCCTCATTTTTTATTTCTGATTGTATCTAATTGTATTTTCTCCTTTAAAAACATGAATATGGCTAAAGGTTTGTCACTTTTGTTTAGGTTTTTAGAAAACGAACTTTCTGCCTCACTTATCTTTTGTATTGTTTTTCTTGTTTCAATTGTATTTATTTGTGGTTCTATTTTTATTATTTCTTTCCCCCTGATAATTTTGGGTTTGGTTTGCTCCAGCTTTTCTAAATCTTTAAGATGCATTGTTGGATTGATTATTCGAAGTTCTTTCTGTTTTTGATATAGATACTTATAAGTTTAAACTTTATTCGTAGTACTGGCTTTCTATATTTCATAGGTTTTGGTATGTAGTGTTTCCATTATCATGTGTTTTTTTTTTTCAATTTTCTTAATTTCTTCATTCATCCACTACTCATGCAGAAATATATTGTTTAATTACCATTTTTTTATAATTTAAAAAATTTCTTGTGTTATTAATTTCTAGTTTTATTCTATTACGGTCAGAGAAGGCATTTAATAACTTTTCCTTTTTTTAAAAAATGTTTTGAGACTTATTTTGTAAACTAGCATATAGTTTAACTGTGAGAATAATTTATATGCTGAGGAAAAGAATGTGTATTCTCAGTCATTTGATAAAATGTTCTGTAAATGTTTATTATGTCCATTTGGTCTATTGCAAAGGTTAAGTATGATTATTTATTGTCAATTTTTCTTCTGAAAGACTTGTTAAATGTTGAAAGTGGGGTTTGAAGTTTTCAGCTATTATGTATTGGGGTCTATCTCTCTCTTTAATTCTAATATTTGCTTTATATATCTGGGTGCTTCAGTGTTGGGTTCATATATATTTAAAATTGTTATATATTTTTGATTAATTTACATCTTTAATACTATATAGTGACCCACTGTGTCTCTTTTGTTAGTTTTTAGCTTGAAATTTAGTTCATTTAAGTTTAGCTACTACTGTTCTTCTTTTGTTTTTAATAGCATAAAAAATATTTGTTCAGGTCTTTATTTTTGTCTGTGTTTTGTTAGTAATAAAGTTTGCTTCTTGTAGAATCAAATTAATGGGTCTTCTTTTTTATTTTTTTTAATCCATTCACCCAGTGTATGTTTTTTGGTTGGAGAGTTTAGTCCATTTAAATTGAAAGTTATTATTTATAAATAAAAGCTTACATCTTCTATTTCATTATTTGTTATTTGTGGTCTTCTCTTTCTTGTTTTTTTCATTCCTGTCTTATTCTAATGAAGATAATTTTTTTCTGGTAATATAGTTTAGTTTCTTGCTTTTAATATTTTGTGTATCCATTGTAGATTTTTGAATTGATGTTACCATAAAGCTTGCAAAGAATATCTCATAACCTATTACTTTAAGATGACAACAACTGAACACTATCTGCACAAACAAACAAGTAAAAATAAAACTAATAAAAAACTCACCTTAACTTTGTCCTCTTGCTTCTTAACATCTTGTTGTTTCTATTTATATCTTATTGTGCTGTCTACATTTTGAAAAATTGTAGTTATTATTTTTGATTCATTTATTGTTTAGTCTTTTATATGGTAAAGAGTAGTTTACACACCACAGGTATAGTGTTATAATATTCTTTGTTATTCTGTATACTTACTATTACCAGTGAGTTTTAACCATTCTGTTCTTTCTGATTAAAATATTTCCTTAAAATGTATTCTTGTAAAAGAGGCCTGGTGCTGATTAAATTCTTCTGACTTTGTTTGAATAAAACATCTATTTCTCTTCTACATTTAAAGGATATCTTTTGCCAGATACAGTATTCTACGGTAATGTTTTAATTTTCTTTAGTATGTTAAATATGTTATGACACTCTCTCCTGGCTGTAAGAGTTTCACTGAGAAATCTTCCACCAGACATATTGAAGTTTCATTATATGTTTTTTATTTGTTTTCTATTGCTGCTTTTATAATTTTGTCTTTATTCTTAACTTTTGAGAGTTTGATTATTAAATGTGTTGAGGTAATGTTCTCTGGATTAAATATGCTTGGTGTTCTATAACTTTGATATAAACATCTTTCTCTAAGTTTTGGAAGTTCTGTTGTTACCTTGAATTAACTTTCCACACTCATCTCTTTCTCTAACTCGTATTTCAAGCCAATAAATCTTAGATTATCTTCCCCTCGAGGCTATTTTCTAGCTCCTGTAGGTGTGCATTATTGTTTTGTAATTTTGTTTATTTGGTCTCCTTTGATTGTGTATTTTTATAGATGGCCCTCTAGCTCACTTATTCTTTTTTATGCTTAATCAAGTCTGCTATTAAGACTCTGGTGCATTCTTCAGTGTGTGAATTACATTTTTCAGCTGTAAAATTTCAGCTTGATTCTTTTTAATTATTTCAATCTCTTTGTTACATTTATTTGATGTAATTCTGATTTTTTTCTCTGTGTTATCTTGGGTTTCTTTGCTTTTCCTCAACTCAGCTATTTTGAATTCTCTGTCTGAAAGGTCACATATCATTGTTTCCCTACAAATTATTTCTTGTGGCTTATTTAGTTTAATGATGAGGTCATGTCTTCCTGGACTGTGTTGATGCTAGTATATGTTCTTCAGTGTCTGAGCATTGAAGAGTTAGGTATTTATTATAGTTTTCACTTTCTCAACTTATTCGTACTCTTCCTTCTTGGGAAGACTTCTGAAATATTTGAAATAACATGGGTATTGTGATCTAACTTGTATCTGGATTAGGGACACTTCATGCCTAGTAACGCTGTGATTCTTGCAGTCTCATAGTGGTACCATCTTTGTGGTCTTGGAAAAGATCCAGAAGAATTGTCTGGATTATAAGGTAGAGACTCTTTTTCTCTTTCTTTACTTTTTTTAAAAAAAGTCTTACTCTCTGTTGTGAGCCACCTAAGCTGAAAATAGAGTGAAGCAAGCACCTCTGTGGTCACTATCAATTTGACTTTACTGGGTCAGACTTGAAGCCAACACACAACTATGTTTTGCCCAAGATCTTTTGTAAACACTTCCTTGCTACTGTCAATGTTTGTTGAAGACCCTGGGGCTCTACAATCAGCAAGCGAAAAAGCCAGTCAGACATGTGCTTTTTCCTTCAGGGCAGTAAGTTCCCCCTGGTGGATGGTTGCAGAGTTGCTGTCTGGGAGTCAGGACTAGTGTCAAATACTTGAGAGGTCTGTTCCGTTGTACTTCAGATGAGCTGGCACTGACACCAAGAGATGCAGTTTTTCTAACTCTTCCCTCCCCTTTTCAAAATCAGAAGAGCCTTGCGCTATAGCAAGTACCACCATAGGGAGTACTGGCAGACTACCTTGAACGTTTTCTTAAGGTCCAAGGTCTATTTAGTTAGCTTGAGGTGAATACTTCCTGGTCTAGGACTTACACTTTAGAACACTGGGCTCCCTCTTGGCCCAGAGAAGGTACAAAGATGTCATCCAAGAGTCAGGTCTTAAAATCAGGACCCCCAAAAGCCTGCTTGGTGCTCTATATCTCTGTTGCCTGTCTGGTACGTAAAGTTCAAAACAACATTTCATTTTCTCTTCTCTCTGCTGTTTTCAAGCAGAAAAAGTTTTTCCCTATATCCACCATAAGTGGTGATGTGCTGAGTCTCACCTAAAGGAAGCAATTCTCAAGGCTCATTCAGTCTTCAACATAGTACCCGCGTATTGCTGCTGGTTCTCTTGCCGAAAATCTCTTCAGTTAGCAGGTGGTGAATGCTGCCAGGACTAGGTTATTTTCTTCAAGGAAGCAGGTTCTGTTCTTGTCCCGGATGTGTCTGGAAATGCATTTGGGGAGCTAGGGCTTGAAAATGTGGCCTCACAACTCTTACCACTGTCCTATCCTGCTGTAACTAATTTGAAATCCAAGATGCAAGACAAAGTATTTCCTACTTCTTTCCTCTCCTCCAGCAGAATGATGTAGTCTGCTTTGGAGTTGTGAGCTGTGCTGCTCAGCACTTTCTTATCCACACCATCTGGTGTCTGAGTAGTTTTCATGCTTCTCCAGTCCACTGACTCTGAACATAGTACTCACCTCCAGCTTACAGTTCTTATGGCCTGACTGCCTTCCAAGTTTATTTAGAGCACAAAGTACTTTAGCCCACTGTGGTGAGGCTTATGATGAGGTTTGCAGGAACTCAAGTTCAGACTGCTAGGAGCCATGACGTCCCTCCGGCTAGAGGGGTTGAAATGCTTCCTTTGTTGGCTTGTGTTAATTGAGTTTGGTCCAGTTTTTCTTTCTTCTCAGACAGGAAAGCACCAAATTCAATGCATTACGTTTGCTGTGCTCTCTCTCCCCCAGCATCCAGAGATGTTCCCTACATCACACTGCCACTTTCGAGGGGTGGAGAAGGAGTGGCATTGGCAAACAAAGACTTTTTCTTTTCTGCATTCTTCAGTACCTGTTTCAGGGATACAAAATTAAAACCAGATACTACAAGAGTTTATCTTATTTTTTTTTTTTCATATAAAGGTTTGTTTTCTGTGCATATAGTTTTTAAATGAGTGTCTTTGGAAGGCAGGAACGTTGTGGAGACTTGTATTCTGCCGTCTTGCTCTGTCACTTCCGTGATTTTCAAGTAAAAAATTTTGTAGATTTCCATTAGCTTTAAAGTCCAACTTAACTCCAGCTTTTCTTGGTTGATTTTCTTTCTCAGTGATATAAATACTTCTGTCAGTGGAGTTTTGAAGTCCCGCACTCTTATTGTATGACTATCTGTTTTTTTAGGTTTACTAATGTTTATTTTATGAATATGGATGCTCTGTCATTGAGTGCCTGTATATTTAGAGTTGTTACATCTTCTAGATGAGGTCATCTTTTTATCATCATGCAAAAACCTTCTTTGTATTTTTTATGATTATTGATTTAAAATATTTTACTTGCTATTATAGTAGCATAGCTACTCCTGCTATTTTGGTTTCCATTTGCATGAAATATCTCATTTCACTCCTTTACATTCAGGGAACGATTATGTTAACCAGTTTCTTATAAGTTTCCTATAGTTTTATTTCATTTTATTCATTCCACCAATCTATCTTTTACGTGGAACATTTATTATTTGTTTATATTTACAGTTAATATTGATATGTGAAGATTTCTTCCTTTTGTAATGCTGTTACCTAGTTGCTTTGTGTTTTGTGTAATTGTTTTATAAGATTTTAGACTTATACTTTTGTGTGATTTTATGATGATCAGTACAGACCTTTTGCCCCCACATGTAGAATTCACTTGAGCATTTATTGTATGGCCAGTGTAGGGTTGATGAATTTCCTCAGCATTTGATTACCTGGTAAAGACAATTTCTCTTTTATTTATGGAGGTTATTCCAGCAAGATACAAAATTCATAGTTGACAGCATTTTTTTAAGTCTAAAACTAAAATATCCCCTCCTTTGGCTTGTAAAACTTCTGTTGAGAAGTTCACTGTTACTGTCACAGGGTTTTCTTTATAGGTGACTAGATGCTTTTGTCTTTTTAGGGATTTTTTCTTCCTTCATGTTAACTTTAGTTTCTTGACATTATGTCCTTGTGAATTCTTTCTTGTAATATACTTACCTAAAATTCCCTGAGATTTTTGTATCAACATGTCTAAATGGCCTGAAACACTAGAAATATTTTATTCAATTATTTTCTCAAAGAGATTTTTCAAACCTTTATGGTTTTGGCTCTCTCAGAAATACCTAAGATTTTCAGGTTTAGGCATTTCATGTAATTTTGTATTTCTCAAAAACTTTGTTCATTTTTAACACTTTTTTCTATATTTTTGTCAGAATAAATTAATTTAAAACAGCTGCCTTGAATTTCTGAGTTTCTTCTGCTTTTTCTAGTCTATTCTTAAGGCTTCTATATATATTTTTTAAATTTTCAGATGTTCTAACATTTTTTGTTCATTTGTTTGTTTTATATTCATTCATTTACATATTTATATTCATTCACATAAAAAGTCCTCCTCTCCAAACATGGAAATTGAACATCAAGGCCTATCAGCTATTTATTTATTTGATAAATTTATGCATTGATTTTCTGATTACTTTGTGTTTGTTTTCAGATGTTCCTTGAATATCAATTTTTCAAAATCAGTATCTTAAATTCCTTACATGATATTAAATATATTTAATTTTGCTTAAGGTTCATTACTAGAGAGCTAGTGTGATCCTTTTTTGGGTGTCATAACACAGTTTTTTGGGTTTTTCTTGCTGCCAGATATGTTTTGCAGGTTCTTTCATGTTTGCATAAACTACCTCTTTTTATTTTTGAATTTACATCTTTTTGAATAAAATTTTTTTTCCACTCATATTTAATTTAAATAAACAAATTTTATTTTAAAAAATGAACAAAGTATTTGAGAAGTATGATACTACATAAAACATCTAACCTGATATTCCTGAGGGAGACAAAAAAAAAAGGTTGAAGCACCTTTTCTTTTTTCATTTGCCATTAGTTCTGTTTTTTATGTTTTGTGACAAAAGCTCTATAAATTTCTTGGTTATAGATAGTGTGGTGGCTTTCTGTTAGTAGTTAATGGTGCATTGGGAATGCAGTGTTGGAATGGCAGAAGTCTAAGAAGCTTATTTCATTCCTAAGTGCTGTGCACTTGTGCAAGCAGATTTTGTATTGGATTGTGCAGTTTAATCTCCAAGTTAGTAGGTGATGTTTTCAAGTAAGAGCCAGCTGAAGCAGTAGTAGTTGGGTATAAGCTTAATATCTGCTTTCTGAGAGAATATATTTTGCCTCAGGCAATTGTCTTTTTTCTGGAATTCACAGTAGCCTGTGAATTTGCTCAGCCCCAGATGGGAGAATAGTTGGATAGGGCTGGTCTGAGCAAGTCTATCCTTTGTTTCCCCTATAGCCCAAGCACCAACTCTTACATGGGTGGCAGGGGACCTCCTGATGAAATGTTCTGACATCTCCATTAGGGAGTAGGGGGCTGTAACAGCACTACAACCATGGCACGTAGGAACATAATCCATTTCCTTGCACTCACACTCAGTTTTGTCAGACATTATCTCAAGGCTCCAAGATAGTGAGGAGTGATCAAAGATGCACCATGACCATGTCAGCATGACCATGTCAGCACCAATGGCAAAGGGGGAGGAAAAGTTCCCCTCTCCACACCTGGGCCTGAACATCAAGGCCTATCAGCTGGTAGGATGAAATCACACTTCTTCACAGAAAAACCAAGTACTCTGCTCGAAGCAGTGCCATCACTTACAGCCCACAAGAAGGAAGTTCTCAGGCACAGGAAGGCAGGCACTCTTTGTTCTTATTCTGAGGGGTGCTTCATTTTTTGCTGCATTCTCTCTTCCTCTATAAGTACTCCTTGAGAGCTAGACCACTGGGAGTACTTCATCTCCTGTGGGTTCATCCAGCCCTATGTGACTTCTGCACTCCACGTGTATGTTGGAGAATGTCAGCAGGGTCTCCTGTGATGTGGAGAAACAATGGCTATGGTTACCTGGGAAGAACTGAGTTACCCAAAGCCTACTCCCCAAGTATGGTGCCATGCAGCCACCACTCAGACTCAAGGGTAGAGCAAATGACTCAGCATGAGTTAGTAGTATGATGCAGTGCTTTCAAGGAGTCCTCAAATCACCACTTACACTCATGTTTGTGCTCACCAGGGCAAAGGAGCTCTCCAGCAGTTCAGATACAGTCCACCACAGGAAGAAAGGAAACCCGAAATACTACTCTCTATCCTTTTGATGAAATATTAAGATCTTCAATTCTCCTAGCCAATTTATACCAGCCTCTCGCTTTTTGTCTGTATCCCAGTTTCCACCCACGAGTCCTCCACTAGGCTTCAGTACTCTTCTCTTGATATTCTACTTGAGTTATAATGACTCATTTGCAACATTGGTTCTTGTTTGTGAAGATACAGGCATTTAATATTTCTAGTTAGCCATCTTGAACTAGAACCCAGAAACATATGTCTAATGTATCTTTTTAAGCATGATTTTTGCTTAACAAAATGTTACAAAATTTCTCCAATATTTTATATTTGTTTATTTATTTATTTTGGAGATGGAGTCTTGCTCTGTTGCACAGGCTAGAGTGCAGTGGCTCCATCTCGGCTCGCTGTAACCTCTGCCTTCCAGGTTCAAGTGAATATTCTGTCTCAGACTCCCAAGTGGCAGGATTACAGGTACCCACTACTATACCTGGTTAATTTTTGTATTTGTCGTAGAGACAGGGTTTCTCCACGTTGGCCAGGTTAGTGTCGAACTCCTGACCTCAGGTGATCCATCCTCCTTGGCCTCCCAAGGAGGGATTACAAGCATGAGCCACTACACCCAGTCAATATTTTAATCTTTATGTTTTATAATTAGTTCTAGTATCCAATATGAATTAATGTTTGTTTACACTCAGGAGAATAGATTGAAGTTTTATTTTTTAAGTGAATATTTAATTTTTATTGATGTTTTTGGAAAGGTTCTTCGCTCTTTACTGTATTGTTATTTTAGATGTTATAGATCATGTAGCTTTTTGTTGAAGTTATATATTTTTGCCTATCTTGTATCCAGAGAGAAGAAGAGATTGGAAAATGTCATCATTTAGGCAGTAGCAGACTTGACACTCTAAAGTTAAGTAAAAAAAAACTGTGAAAAAAATGCCAGCATATACACATTTAAAGACAGCTTAAAGTAAATTGTTTTAATAGAAGTTGTGTGCTTGCTCAAACTTGGTAATATATATTTACTAATGAAGAATTATTAGTACTTTTATAACTGCCCTTCATTCAAATTTTGTTACACAAGAAAATTTTAAAGAAATCTGAGTTGTGTATATTGTTATAAATAAGGCTAGTATGAAAGTTATTTTTTAATTGTAAAGAGGCCATTTATTTCTACTTTACTCAGATTATTACTAACTTCATCATTTATTTACTTCAAGTCAAATATTTAAAAAATATTCTTAACTAAAATGATTTTATTTATTTAAAAAATGTAAAACATAGCATCTTTTCTTTGCAAGTTGGTTTTTCCATGCCATCTCTTTTCATATATACCTAGATTCTGCCTAACATTACCAGGCACCTTCAAAAACATTATAAGACTACATTTAAATTATTCTAGTTGATTCATTTTATATTATTATAATTGGCAAACAAATAGTGTAAGTATTTATGGATTTCAATGTGCTGTTTTTATACAGCTGTAATTTGTGACATAAGAAAATCAGGTTAATTAATATATCACTTCACATATTCATTTTCTGTATCACACTTTTACTGTTATTTTTCAAATAAAAATAATATTTTATATAAACTATTCCTACATTAAACATTTCTTAACCTTCCCTTTTCATTTTTTACATTCTTCCCAAATTTACAAAACGCATTAAACACATTTTTCTTTAAAACCATGTTTTTTTGTTTTGTTTTGTTTTGTTGTGGGTACCTAGTAGGGGTATATATTTATGGGGCAGATAAGATGTTTCGATAAAGGCTTACAAAGTGAAATAAGCACATGATAAAGAATGGGGTAGCCATTACCCCAAGCATTTATCCATTGAGTTGCAAACAATCCAATTACACTATTTAAGTTATTTTAAAATGTATAATAAAGTTATTATTGACTAGAGTCACCCTGTTTTGCTAGCAAATAGTAGGCTTTATTCATCTATTTTTGTGACCCATTTAACATCCCTACCTTACCTCCAGTACCCACTACACTTTGTAGCCTCTGGCAACCATCTTTCTGTTTTCTGTGTTCATGAGTTCAATTGTTTCGATTTTTAGATTCCACAACAAGTGAGAACATATAATGTTTCTCTTACTGTGCTGGGCTTATTTCAATAACATATTGATCTCCACTTTCCTCCATGTTGTTGCAAATGACTGGATCTCATTCTTTTGTATGGATAAATAGTAGTCTATTGTGTATATGTAACACATTTTATATCCATTTATCTGTTGATAGACTCTTAGGTTGCTTCCAAATGTTACCTATTGTAAATAGTGCTACAACAAACTTAAGAGTGCAGATATCTCTCCAATATGCTTATTTCCTTTCTTTTAGGTAAATATCCAGGAGTATCCTGGTAACCCACTGGATGATATGGTAGCTCAATTTTTAGTTTCTTGATGAACCTTAAAACTGTTTCTCATAGTGGTTGTACTAATTTACATTCCCACCAAAAGTGTACAAGGGTTCCCTTTTCTCCACATCACCAGCATTTGTTATTGCCTGTGTTTTGCATAGAAGTCATTTTAACTGCTGTGAAATTGTATCTCATTGTAGTTTTGATTTGCATTTTGCTGATGATCAATAATTTTGAGCACATTTTTATATGCCTGTTTGTCATTTGTATGTCTTGTTTTGAGAAATGTCTATTCAAATCTTTTGTCCATCGGATTATTAGAGTTTTTCCTATAGAGTTATATGAGCTTGTTATGTATTATGACTATTAATCTCTTGTCAGAGGTTCAGTTTGCAAATATTTACTTCCATGCTGTGGGTTCTGTCTTCACTTCATTGATTATATCTCTTAGATATAATTTTAATTTCATATGATCCCATTTGTTCATTTTTGCATTGGTTGTCTGTGTTTGTGGAATACTGCTCAAGAAATTTTTGACCAGACCAGAGACCTGGAGATTTTCCCAAAGGTTTTCTTTTAGCAGTTTGATTGTTTGAGACCTTAGATTCAAGTCTTTAATTTATTTTGATTTGATTTTTGTATATGGTGAGAGACAGCAGACTAGTTTTATTCTTCTGCATGTGTATATTCAGGTTTCTCAGCATCATTTATTGAAGAGACTTTTTCCCAGTACACATTCTAGGCACCTAGACACCTTTGTAAGAAATGAGTTAAGGTGTGTGGATTTGTTTCTGAGCTCTGTAACTTGTTCTGTTTTTCCATGTGTCTTTTTTTTAATGACAGCAGCATTCTATTTTTATTATTATAGCTCTGTAGTGTAATTTGAAGTGAGGTAATGTGATTCCACTAGTTTTTCTTTCTTTCTTTGTTTTTTAAAGCTAGCTTTGGCTATTCTGGGTTTACTATTATTCCTTATAAATTTTCAGATTTTTTTCCATGAAAAGTGCCATTGTTATATTGACAGAAATTTCATTGCTGAATTCATAGACTGCTTTGGGTACTATGGACATTTTAACAACATTAATCCTTCCAATTCATGAACATGGAATATTTTTTCATTTTTTTGTTGTATTCTTCAATTTCTTCCGTTAGTATTTTGTAATTTTTATTATAGAGATCTTCCACTTCTTTGGTTAATTTCTAAATATTTAATTTTATATGTGGCTATTGTAAATGAGATTACTGTTTTATGTCTTTTTTTTTTTTTACATTGTTTGCTGTTGGATGCTACAGACTTTTTGTCTGGATTTTGTATCTTGCAATATTACTAAATATGTTTATCAATGATAGTAGTTTCTCTGTGGAGTCTTTATGTTTTTCCAAGTAAGAGATCATATCATCTTAAAGCAAGGATAATTTGATTTATTCCTTTCCAATTTGGATGCCCTTTATATATTTCTGATCTGCTTATTCCACCTGGGACTTCCAGCATGATATTGAATAACAGTGGTGAAAGTAGAGGTCTTTGTCATGTTCCAGATCTTAGAGGAAAGGCTTTCAGTTTTTTCCGATTAAGTATGATAATTGCTGTTTGTCATATATAGCTTTTATTACACTTAGTTTTGTTTCATTACCAATTTTTGAAAGTTTTTATGATAAAGGGATTTTGAATTTTATCAAATACTTTTTCAGCATCAACTGGAATGATCATGTGGATTTTATTTTTAATTTTATTGTTATGATAGATTACATAGACTTATTTGCATAATATTTGCTTTATATAGTTGGGTGTTTCAGTGTTAGGTCCATACATATTAAAACTGTTGTATTATCTTATCAAGTTGACCCCTTTACTATTATATAGTGACCATCTTTGTCTTCTCTTATAGTTTTTGTTTTGAAATCTATTTTGTCTTATGTAAGTACAGTGACTCCTATTATTTTTAGATTTCATTGGCATATAATACCTTTTTCCATCCCTATATTTTTAGTCTATGTGTGTCTTTATAGTTGAAATGTTTTCTTGTAGGCAACATTTTGTTTTTTATCCATTGATTTAGCCTGTAACTTTTGATTTCAGAGTTTAGACCATTTACATTTAATGTTATTATTGATAAGTAAGCACCTACCTAGCATTGCCACTTTTAAATTTGTTTTCTGGTTGTTTTGTGGTCTTCTCATTCTTCTTTCTTTCATTCCTGTCTTCCCATCTTGAAGATAATTTTCTTTTCTAATATACTTTAGTTTCTTGCTATTCTGTGTATATATTGTATGTTTCTTGACTTCATGTTACCATGAGGCTTGGAAATACTATCTTATAACCTATTATTTTAACCTGATAACAATTTAATAGTATTTGCATAAAGAAACAAAGAAGAAAAAGAAAACTGATAAAAACTTGCCTTAACTTTGTCTTTCTTTTTAACATTTTTTGTTTCTATTTATATCTTATTATGCTATCTATATATAAAAAAACATGGCGTTTGTTATTTTTGATTGATTCATCATTTAGTCTTTCTACCTAAGTTAGAGTAGTTTTTCACACCATAGTTACAATGTTTTATTTTATGTTTTTTCTGTGTACTTACTATTCTCAGTAAGTTTTGTACTTTAAGGGGATTATTTATTGCTCATCAATGTTTTTTTATTTGAATTAATGCATTTCCTGTAGCTTTTTTTGTAGAACAGGTCTGGCGTTGATGAAATCCCTCACCTTTTCTTTGAATAGGAAAGTGTATTCCTCCTTCATAGTTGAAGAATATATTCACAAAATATACTATTCTAGGGTAAAAGATTTTTCCTTCAGCACATTTGATATATCATGCCACTCTCTCCTGGCCTTTATGGTTTCCACTGAAAAGTCTACTGGCAGACATATTGGAGCTCTACTGTATGTTATTTTTCTTTCTTTCTTTTTCTTTTTTTTTTTTTTTTGTGCTGTTTTTAAGATCCTTTCTTTATCCTTGAGTTTAGGGAGCTTATTAAATGCCTTTAAGTATCCTTCTTTGGGTTAAATCTACTTGGTGTTTTATAACTTTGTACTTAGATATTTACATCTTTTGTTAGGTTTGGAATGTTTTCAGTTATTATTCTTTGAATAAGCTTTCTACTCCAACTTTTCTCTATCTCCTCTTCAAGGCCAATGACTGAAGGACAATAAATTTATTAAGCTATTTTCCAGATCCTGTAAGCATGCTTCATTATTTTTTATTCTTTTTAAATATTTTTCTCTGATTGTGTATTTTCAAATAGTCTGTTTTCAAGCTCAATAATTCTTTATTCTCTGTGTCCCATTATTCTTATATAGGACTCTGATGCATTCTTTAGTATATCAATTGAATTTTCCAGTTACTGATTTATTTCTTGATACAATGTAATTATTTCAATGACTTTGTTAAATTTATCTGGCAGAATTCTGAATTTTTTCTTTGTGGTATCTAGAATTCTTTTGAGTTTCTCAACACATTAGTGCTCTACATATTTCGCTTGGTAAGGCCTTGTTTTGCTGGATCATACTGATGTTAGTAGATGGGCTTTGGTATCTAGGCATTTAAGAGTTAGGTATTTATTGTAGTGTTCACTATCTGGGCTTATTTGTAGTCATCTCTGGAAAGGTTTTTGAGATATTTTAAAGGACTTGGGTGTTGTAATGTAATGTCTTATTGCTTTAGAGTACACCCCAAGCCCAGTAACACTGTGGTTCTTGCAGTCTTGTAGAAGTACTGCCTTGATGATCTTAGACAAGATCCAGGAGATTTATCTGGATTATGAGGCAGAGATTCTTGTTCTTTTCCCTTGCTTTCTGCCAAACATACAGGTTTTCTGTCTATGTTCTGAAACACCTAAAGTTGGGGGTGGAGTGACATAGGCACCCCTTTGGCCACCACCGCTATGACTGCATTGGGTCAGACCTGAAGATAGCACCACACTGAATCTTGCCAAAGGCCTTCTGTAACCACTCTGTGGTTACTGTTTATGTTTGCTCAAGGTCCTCGGGCTCTACAACAAACATGTAGCAAAGCCAGCCAGGCATGTGTTCTTCTCTTCAGGGTGATGAAATCCTCCAGGCACCAGATTGCTTTAGAAGTGTCACCTGGGAGGCAGAGACTAAAGTCAAAAACCTTATAAACCTATCTTGTAGTCTATTGGATTTTCAGTTCTGCTTTTGTAATCCCATTTCCAAAAGCAGAGGAGCCTCAAACTTTAGCCACCACCATACCAGGCCATGTAGAGTACTGCCAGACTACGTTTCCTTAAGGTCCAGGGTCTCTTACATCAGGTTGTGGTAAATGCTGCTTGACATGAGACTCACCCTTCCCAGCAGTGGGTTTCTCTCTGGAGAAAGTCAAGATATTCCATTCAAGAGTCAAGTCCTGCAATCAGGGATCCCAAGATCCTGCTTGGTGCTTTAGCCCCCTGTGGTGGTGTTGGTACCTAAAGTGTAAGACAAATTCCCCTTTATTTTTTCCTCTACTTTTCTCAAGAATATGAAGATTTTTCCCATAGTGAACACAGTTAGTAATGCATTTTATCTCATCTGAAGTCAGAAAGTTTCAGAGGCTCCTTAAGGCCCTGGATGTCATACCTGAGTATTGCTGCAGCTTATTAAGGACCAAAGGGTTCTTCAATATGCAGGTGATAAATGCAACAGAACTGGGTCATTTTCTGCAAAGCTGCAAGTTCTCTTCTGGCTTAGAATGTATCTAGAAATATTGTCTGGGAGCTACGTTCTGGAATGAGAGCTTCATAACGCTCATCTAAGAAGCATTTCTTAGATGATTGAACTAGAGTCACCATACTACAATTTTGCACGGATTTTTGATGGATATTTGTAAATGCATTGTTTTCATCACCAATATGTCAACTCAGAGATCATTATTTGTATTAATTTTTTTCTAGGACCTTGTGCATTAAATATTGTTCATCGGAGTGAAAGAAAAATGGAAGAGAAATTTCTGCAGAAAAAGAACTGCAGAGTGTTATAATAAAAATGTGTTTGTGCATTTGAATATTCTGTGAGGCTAAAAACTAAAAACATCCACAATTACTTCACTTTTTCTCAAAAAGTTTCTGGGGACCCACATTCTCATTGCTACTGGTAATATTTGAGGGCAGGAACTTAAATTTATCTTTCTTTACTTTCTTATGCATTCTTACTCTGATCTATAGTCCATTTTATCTAGAAATTGTTCAGCAGAAGTTTTAAATATATCTACTTTTGCCTAATATTTCTTCTGTATTTTTATCTATCTATCTACCTATCTATCTATCTATCCATCTATCTACCTACCTATCTATCTATCTTCCTATGGCAGTGCTGGTATTCAAGATGCAAAACAAAGTTCTCCCCACCATTTTTTGTCCTCTCCTTAATTGAATCTGTGAGCTGCCCAGCCTGACCTCCCTTGGTGTCCTCAGCTGGTGTCTCAATATGTCACATGACCCCCATTCCATTGTCTCAGGGTTTATTTCAGCCCTAGGACTTGCCTACGATTTTCAGTCCTTATGTCCTAGACTGCCTTTCAGTTAGTTTACTTAGAGACAGACCGAGAACACTTTGGTCCTCCATGGTGAGGCCTGCTTATCTCTCTACCTATATCTATCTGTCTATCTATCTATCTATCTATCTATCTATCATCTATCTGTCAATCATCAACTTATTATCACTTTTTTCTTCTATCTACCTATTTGAAGCCTTTTCCATCTTAAATTAGACTATATTGCTGAAAGAGCTGTGGAGCTACGAAATGTTATTCTATTTTTCATCTGACATAGGATACTAATAATGTAACTGCATAATTAATGCTGCTTAATATTGAACATTACAATGTTTGTAGTGATTCACAGTGCCACTTTTTTCCATCTTTATTAAGGTATGATAGACACATTAAAATGGTATATTTTTAAGGTGTAAAACTTGATGTTTTGATGTATGTATATATTGTAAAAAACACACTACAACCAATTAAGCTAATTGACATACTAATAATCTTAAATAGTTGCTATTTTATCTTTTATAAGACTATATTTAAATCTTTGTAGGTTTTTTTTATTTTATTTGTATTCAAGAATAATAATTGTATATATTTACGGGGTGCAATATGATGCATAGATACATGTGTACATTGTGGAATGAGCAAATTAGGTTAATTAATATATCTATCATTTCTCATGTTTTTTTTGGTGAGAACATTTACAATCCACTCTTTTGGCAATTATAAATAGGCAAATAATTATTATTAATTGTAATTACTGGTGTGCATTTGATCACCATAGCTTTTTTCTCTTGTCTAACTGAAATTTTGTACCTTTTAACCAACATGTTTTTTTTCTCTCTCCATCCACTCCTGCCCTGTTTTTTGGTAGGAACCATTTTACTCCTTACTTGCATAAGCTCAAATTTCTGCTTCCACATATAAGTTGGAATATGTAATACTTGTTTATTTGTACATGACTTATTTTACTCAGTATAAATATCCTGCAGCTTTATTCACCTTGTTGCAAATTACAGAATTTTATGTTTTCTAAAGATTGAGCAGTATTTCATTAAACACACACACACACACAACCTATAAACAATCTCTTTATTAGTTAAGAGATACTTAGGTTTTTTGCAAATCTTGGCTATAATGAATTAATATTGCAAAAAATATGTGAATGTAGACTTCTATTTGACATTATAAATGTGTTTTGTACTCAGTTTTTGTCCTATATTTTATTTTTTAGCACTGTAATAATATTGGTAAACATACATCTTTGCTACTTCAACATTTAATTAAGACAAATTTATTGCAGTAAAATTTGGAGATAAAATCTTATCCACATTTTAATTTCTGATATACAATGCCATATTGATGTCTATAAATGTGTCATAAATGTGTTTTTCCATATGTTATATGAGGATGTCAAATTAACAGTAGTTATTAAGCATAGTAATTTATGTAATCCAGTTATGTAATGGAGTAGTGAATTTTTTTTTCTCATAATGAGCTGAAAGGCTTTTTTTCCACTACTAAAAACAAGTTGAAGCATAACTGGATAGCTATTTTAACAAGAGTAATTTTAGTACAGACTTTGAAGTTGAACATATCTGGATTTATATTAGTCCCATTGTTTGCTAACTTTGATTTCAGGGAAATAACAAAATTTTTCAAACATACAATGTATTTATTTTAAAAGATGGAATATATAATAGATTTTTCCTATGGTTTCAGTGAGTATTAAATAAGAACATTTGTAAAATTTATTTTATTTTTATTTGCTTATTTTTGAGATGAGGTCTCACTCTGTTGCCCAGGCTGGAGTGGCACAATCATGGCTCATGGTAGCCTCAATATCTTGGGCTCAAGTGATCTTACTGTTGCAGTCTCCAGAATAACTGAGACTGTGGTTGTGTACCACCACACATGGCTATTTTTTATTAAAAAATTGTAAAATTCTGTTCTCATTATGTTGCCCAGGCTGGTCATGAACTCCTGGGCTCAAGCAATGCACCTGCCTCAGTCTCCCAAAGTGCTGAGATTAGAGACATAAGCCAACACACATAGCAGTTTGTAAAATTTTAAAAGAAATGTATCAAACACATTAAGCTCTCAATCCATAAATGCTTTACTGCTGTTCATATTCTAAAATTATATTAGTAGCAGGCTCCCTATTCTCCCTATTTGAGAAAGTGGCATTAGTTAAGTAAATTATTGGTTGTGAAGATGTTCAATTACATTTTACTAAAAATGGTGGATTGTAGCATAAGATATCAGAATTATTTAGGCACAATTATTTTCTGTGATTTAGACACTTTTGCTTACAAACTGATTGGCTAATAACCAGACTATTTGACAAATGTAGAAAAGATCACAGATACAACATTTAATATAAGTAATGTCTTCCTTTGTGCATATAAAGCTTAACTTTTCACCCTTAAAACCTGAAGTTTCTTCCCTTGGGGGTCATAACCTACTTATTGCTCATAAAGTTTAGATTAACGACTGCAATGTTGCCAGCATGGGGATAAGTAAATATACACAAAATATTGTCTGATATTTTAAAAGATAATGGCACTTTAATACATATAAATGCCAAGTAAAATCTTTAACCAAAATATTTGAGTTAATTATTCCATAAAGAATCATTTCTAGAGCACCTAACTCAGAAAAGTTCTGTTCTAATCTAATAAGGAAAATTATTCTGATAATATCTACAATAAATTTCAGAAGCATTAAAGTACAGAGGTTATTTTACTTTCAAAATAATTAATATATATTAGGTTATTATAAAATAAAACATTACATAATCTCAAAGATGTATCTAAGTGCTAGATTTTTAAAATGCCAATATGTATATTAATTATACTTGGGCAATCAATTTTATATTTGGACATATGTTTATCAAAACTGCGTTCAGGACTTGTAAAATGTCCACAAATAAATGCTGGGTGTTAAAGGGCAAATACAAAATAGACACATTAGTCATTGTGCCACAAAGAAGGAAACAACATACACCAGGGTGGAGGGTAGGAGGAGGGAGAAGATAAAAACAAAACAAAACAAAACAAAACAAAACAAAACAAAACAAAACAAAAAACTGATAGTAACCTATCAGTTACTATGCTTATCACCAGGGTGATGAAATAATCTGTATACTAAATCCTTGTGACATGCACTTTACCTACGTAAAAAACTTGCACATGTACCCCGATCCTAACATAGTTTCAATAAAGATAAGTAGTCATTGTCCCTAAAACATGTATAGTTTGCTTAGAAAGACCTCACATATGAAAATAGAGCAAATCAAGCAGTAAAAGTTGAATTCCAAACACTTACTATGTGCTGTGGTATGGAAACTATACGTAATAAGAGCTCATAAAAATATGTGTATTTTGGACCAAAGTAATTCCAGGAAGACTTTGGAGAAGAAAAAGGATCTCAACTGGATCTTAAAATAGTATGTATTACAAATATTGGCCATTGGAGAAACATGCTTATTCCAAACACAATGTGAATAATGGTATAGAGGAGGTAACTAACATGGAATGTATGAGGAAGTTTATCTTACAAAATAGGTGAGCTTGCTTTGGGGTGAGTCTCAGATAAGATTATATAGAAATGATGGAATAAGAAGACTGTGGGTTTTAAAAGAAGAACAAATATTCTCAATTCTATTTTAACTATAATAGAGACCTTCCATAGAAGATTGTGAGCCTTAAAAGAAGGACAAATATTTTGAATTCTCTTTTATATATAACAGAGACCTGCCACAAATTACTGGGTTGAGAAAAGACTCAGGGAGAATGTG
Organism: Plecturocebus donacophilus; assembly: GCA_004027715.1. Taxonomy (NCBI): domain Eukaryota; kingdom Metazoa; phylum Chordata; class Mammalia; order Primates; family Pitheciidae; genus Plecturocebus; species Plecturocebus donacophilus. The sequence goes on from PVKP010004609.1 coordinate 20,401, forward strand.
GTTTTAGTAAAACTATGTTAGCACTTAATGTTAGAGTGAAGTTCAAGAAAGCAATATCTTATACCAGATTTATTGTTGTGGTGTACAGTGTTCTACCAACTTTTTGAACTTTAATGATCTATCTTAAACTTTAGAACAGATGGCAATTAAATCAGATTTTATATTATTCAGATATTTGGGAAAGATGGTGAGTGAATTTATTTGGGTGTTATTTCAATCTTTCTGTAGATTATTATTCCTATCACATACTAGGAGTATTGGACTACAGATATTTATTCAATATTTTCTTGGAAGGTAGAATGAGTCAGACATTTTCAGTTCGATCACATCTAAAATACTACCTTTTCTATCCCTATAATACAATGCTAATTATGTAAATACAATAAAATACAATAATATATTTTAAGAGCATGGGTGATCCATACAAATATTTTACTTATTGTGACCATCTGAGAAAAATGCAGTCTATGCTGTGGAAAAAAAAATCTGAAAACATAATTGAAAACAGGAGGTGTTAACCCCTGGGAACTTCATATAACATGCGTGAGCAGTTCCCAGAACAATAGAAAACTATGCAAGGTTATATAGGCAAACACTATTATGTAAGGCAGATGTTGGGTATCCTACCACCCACTGGAAATGAAAAGCTAGTTTATTTGCTTGTGTCCAAATTACTACTAGTGGAATTAGTCTTCCCAGAAGTGCGTGTATATATATATATATATATATATATATATATACACACTTCTGAAAATACACACACTCACACACATGAGAAAGAGAGAGACAGAAAGATAAATGAAGAGAGAAAGTGAGAGACAGGAGGGAAGAAATAATAATATGGTGGTTTCTGTAGTACTTTGGTTATTGGTGGTTTTATAATGTACCAGTACAAAATGAGTATAATAAAATAGACAGCTGCAGTAGCACTGTGGGGTGGGGTGACAAACTACAGTTTCAACGCTCTCTAAACAATTTAATAAATAAAATATTTTACAAAAAATTTTGCATTGTTACCATTGCAAGAACTGCATTCTATGACAGAGCCAGTAACCACGGCATGTTGTAGAAACCAGATTTGCCGATTTCTGGAAATTTGGCTAAAATTTAGTTTATTCTGCACTTTCTTTTCCTTTTTTGAATTTTGAGTAACAAATTTGGCCCTTGAGGGCAACAGGACTGAATCATAATTTGTGCCACTCTGTGGATAAATTCCAAATGGCTTAGGCACATGGTAACAGGAGTGGTCACAAGGATTTTTTCATAAGATATTGGACACCACTCCTTGCAGGAGAGCTGAATATACCACATGTGGGAAAAATCAGAGGCAGACAAAGCAGCTACAGTCCTCAAGGGGAAGCAGCAATAAGAATTGGGTTAAACTGAAAATCTTTGCCAAGAGCTTGGTTTTAAAAAAGGACATTGTTGGAATTTTTTTTCTAAAAGAATAAGCATGGGTTTGGGGAAATAAGTGGATGAGCTCCAGTTTTTGGTGCAGAAAATTATGATGGAGTACCTGGAAGCAATTACAAGTTCCATTTGGTGCCAGGGGAGTAGACTGTGGAGATTGTTTCAGTCTCTTTTCACATTGTGTTATCTCATAAACATATGCTATTGCATGTTCAGAGGATTTAGAAATAATTTACTGACTTGTTCAACATTTGTTCAGTGGTTTTACATGTCAATCAACAAAAAAACATTAAGAGCTTACTTTGAACATTGCACTGTGCCAAGGAATAAGGGATTTCCATGTGGCTGATGATACAGTCCTTACATTCAAGAACTGACCAGTAATTAAAGTCATAGGAAAATATGTATGCACTACAAGGCTGTAAAATGCAGGCAGAAGGAAAATACATAAAATAGCTGCTACAGATTTCCCAACAGGAAGAAAGTAATTAAAGAAGATTCAAATAGAAAATGAGATTAGTGCAAGACTATAAATGATAGCTTGGTAATATATGAGAAGAAAACACGAGCCAAATCCACAACAATAGATTCTGGAGTGTAGACTACAGAAATAAAATAATTTCCAAATATATCAGAGGTAGAGTTTTATCTTCCAGAAGTTAAACTGGGAGACATGAGTGGGTCATTGAACAGTTGAGTTATGTGATGACAAATTTATATGAAGAATATTACAGTGTAGAGGAAAAAACTGGGATGAGGAGTGAAATAAGAAATTTGGATAAAGGCAAATGTAAAGGTGTGTAGTCCAGTGACCCAATCATGTGACAAGGAATGATCTAGGCCAGAGGTGTGAGAGAAAAGTTAGAAAAGAAACAAAGATAACAGACATTGAATGAAGAAGCATAATCTTATTCTTGTAAAAGAGTATTACCTTGAGAGTCAAGAAATCTATCTTTTATTCTTACTTTATTGTAATGTATATAAATCTGGAAACATATCTGACACTCATTAGAGCATAGTTTTCTTAGATAGAAGATAAGGAAGATTAAAACAATTGTCTCTAATATTTTCCCTTTGTAGCTCCAAAATTCCTTGATTCTAGGAGTATATGGGACTTAAATTGAGAAGCTGAGGGAAGAAAAGATGTAATTTTAAAAATAATTGTGAAATGTTGAATATGAATAAGTTAAAGTTTAAGTGTACCATTAAGCACGATAGGAATTCAGAAGAACTAAGTCATTTAATAAAAAAGTGTTAAGTTTAAATATTTAGAAGACCCTGTTGTTTCAGCCCAAAATCTCCTGAAACTGATAAGCAACTTCAGCAAAGTCTCAGGATACAAAATCAATGTGCAAAAATCACAAGCATTCCTATACACCAATAACAGACTTAAAGAGAGCTAAATCAAGAATGACCTGCCATTCAAAATTGCTAAAAAGAGAATAAAATACCTAGGAATACAACTAACAAGGAGCGTAAAGGACCTCTTCAAGGAAAACTACAAACCACTGCTCAACAAAATAAGAGAGGACACAAACAGATGGAGAAACATTCCATGTTCGGAAAGGAAGAATGAGTATTGTGAAAATGGCGATACTACCCAAAGCAATTTACAGATTGAACGTTATCCCCATCAAGCTACCAATGACCTTCTTCACAGAACTGGAAAAAACCACCTTAAATTTCATATGGAGCCAAAAGATAGCCCGCATAGCCAAGTCAATTCTAAGCAAAAAGAATAAAGCTGGAGGCATCACACCACTGGACTTCAAACTATAATACAAGGCTACAGTTATCAAAAGAGCATGGTATTGGTACCAAAACAGAGATATAGACCAATGGAACAGCACAGAGGCCTCAGAAGCAACACCACACATCTACAACTATCTGATCGTTGACAAACCTGACAAAAACAAGCAATGGGGAAAGGATTCCCTGTTTAATAAATTGTGTTGGGAAAACTGGCTAGCCATGTGCAGAAAGCAGAAACTGGACCCCTTCCTGACACCTTACACTAAAATTAACTCCAGATGGATTAAAGACTTAAATATAAGACCTAACAGCATAAAAACCCTAGAAGAAAATTTAGGCAAAACCATTCAGGACATAAGCATAGGCAAGGATTTCATGACCAAAACACCAAAAGCATTGGCAACAAAAGCCAAAATAGACAAATGGGACCTAATTGAACTCCACAGCTTCTGCACAGGAAAAGAAACAGTCATTAGAGTGTATCCGCCACCAACAGAATGGGAAAAAATTTTTGCAATCTACCCATCTGACAAAGGGCTAATATCCAGAATCTACAAAGAACTAAAACAGATTTACAAGAAAAAAGCAAACAAACCCATTCAAAAGTGGGTGAAGGACATGAACAGACACTTTTGATAAGAAGACATACATGAGGTCAACAAACACATGAAAAATGCTCATCATCACTGGTCATTAGAGAAATGCAAATCAAAACTACATTGAGATACCACCTCATGCCAGTTAGAATGGCGATCATTAAAAAATCAGGAGACAACAGATGCTGGAGAGGATGTGGAGAAATCGGAACACTTTTACACTGTTGGTGGGAGTGTAAACTAGTTCAACCATTGTGGAAGACAGTGTGGCGATTCCTCAAGGACCTGGAAATAGACATTCCATTTGACCCAGCAATCCCATTACTGGGTATATTATCCAAAGGATTATAAATCGTTCTACTATAAGGACACATGCACAAGAATGTACATTGCAGCACAGTTTACAAAAGCAAAGACTTGGAACCAACCCAAATGTCCATTGATGAGGGACTGGACAGGGAGAATGTGACACATATGCACCATGGAACACTATGCAGCCACAAAAAACGATGAGTTCGTGTCCTTTGTAGGGACATGGATGAACCTGGAAACCATCATTCTCAGCAAAGTGACACAAGAACAGAAAACCAAACACCGCATGTTCTCACTCATAGGTGGGTGTTGAAAAATGAGAACACATGGACACAGGGAGGGGAGCATCACACACTGGGGTCTGTTGGGGTGAAATGAGGAGGGACAGCAGGGGGTGAGGAGTTGGCGAGAGATAGTGTGGGGAGAAATGCCAGATATAGGTGATGGGGAGGAAGGCAGCAAACCACACTGCCATGTGTGTACCTAGGCAACAATATTGTATGTTCTTCACATGTACCCCAAAACCTAAAATGCAATAAAAAAGTGTTAAGTTTATCTTTGGATAAGCTATGGAAAGTGTAATAGCAATATTAAAGTGATTATAAATATGAAGCGCTAGGAATATAGGTATACAGTTTGAGAGAAATGCCAGGAAGAAAAATCCACAGAAGCAGTCCTTGCTTTGGATGGTAGTGTGGCATTATGAAATTAACCATGCAAGCTGAAAGCACAAAATGTAATCTTACTAATCAAGAGAGAAATCTCAGTTGTTCTGGGATCTTTATAAATTTGTATTAAAACAGAATTACATTAACAAACTGATGTACTAGAAAGCTCCAGGCCCTTATTTCTTCATGGGAACATCAGGTAAACAACAACAGATTGGCTAAAATAGCTTTGTGAGAGCTCTAGCAATAAGTCAAAAATTTGTGGCAACAAAGCAAATGTTGAATCAACATAATACCACACTCAAAATGATTGAAAACTTGTTTGAATTTTTGTTCAAATTTACCTCACCCCTCCCCTGGAACTGAATTGATGGAGGAAAGCCACTCTACTGCTTTTTATCTCAAAGGATTTTTCCTTTGAGATAAAAAGTAAAGATTGGAAGTTGTTGGCAACTTTCTGAACTGTTTAGGTACTGCTGAGAGACTGAATTCCAAGCCAACTGATGAGTTCAGATCAGAATAGCTACATAGGTTGAAATAGCTCAGATATCAAGCTGTAAAGGACACAAAAACCAGGAGTGAATGCCACAGAATATGAAGGTTGCATAAATATTGCGTATGCACACAGGTCTGGTGGCAAAAGATAACAGGATGATAAATACTATAGAACATAAATTACCCCAACAAGAAGCAAGCATAAGACTTTTAAGAAATTAAGACATTTAACAACAACCATGTATATAAGGGAATTAGCATATTCAAAGGATCAAAATAAATCTCTAGAAATTTACACTAATTAAACACAGGTTTGGATCTAAAATGCAAAGATTTGAAAACATAAGTTTAAAATATACCCAAAGAGCTAAAAATTAACACAGAATGAAAAGTAAAAGAAAACAATATATATATCAAAAATAGAACTATTGGCAGAGACAGAAATTATTTTTAAATTATGAAACTGAAGTGTATGAAAACTAAGCTTAAAACTGTAGAAGTTCAGCAGTAGAATTGAACAGGAAGAAAAAATAATCAGCAAATTTAAAGACTGGTAATTTTACTGTCTCAACAATTAAAAAAAAAAGGAAAAACAAAAATAAAAACAAGTGAACAGAGCCTAAGAGACTAATGAGCTACTATAAAGTAGAATAATATATTCACTATAAAAGTTCTATAAAAATAAAAAGAGAAAGGGAAAGAAAGGTTATTTGAAGAAATATTGGCCAACTTCCTAGTTTGATAAGTTACATGCATATACAAATACAGGAACCTAAAGGAACCTCAACAGAATGAATTAAATGAGACATACACTGAGATAAGTAATAATTTCACTGTATAAAGACAAGCAAAAAGAATTATATTGAAAGTAGTAAAAGAAAAATGACTCATCAAATACAAAGAATCATCAATAAGATTAACAGTGGTTATCTTAACAGAAACTTTTGAGGTCAGAGGCAAGGAGATGACATATTTTGAGTGCTAAAAAACCCTGTAATCTAAAAATTCTATATTTAGGAAAACAATTCTTCAAAAAGGTAATAATTATTTAAATTAAGACTTGATATAAGCAGCTCAGAGAGTGTATTAACACACGTCCATCATACAAAAAATGCTAAATGGAGCCCTTAAAGTTGAAATGAAAGGATGTACAGAGAAACTAAAAGCCATATAAAAACATAAAATCACCTAATAAAGGAAAATACATTAAAAATATTAAAAAGTATTATTTTCTTACATCACTATAAAATCTTTTGCATATTTAAAATAAAAAGCATAAAATATGAGTATTACTCTGTATTTCATTTTTATAAAGGAATAGCTGAAGCTGGGAAATTTATTTTTAAAAAGAGGTTTAATGGGTTCACCGGGCTCTGCAGGCTTTACAAGCAAAGAACCAGCATCTGTTTGGCTTCCAGGGAGGCCTCTGGAAGATTTACTCATGGTAGAAGGTAAAGGGGATCAGGCATGTCACATGGTTTGAGAAGGAGGAAGAGAGATGGGAGAAGACACTAAACTCCTTTTAACAGTCAGATCTCATGTGAACCTATTACCACAGGGAGGGCATGAAGCTGTTCATGAAGATTCTGAACCCATGATCCAAACACCTCCCACAAAGTCTCACCTTCAACTCTGATGATTACATTATAACATGGGATTTGGAGGAGACACCAATTTAAACCATATAAAAATTTATGTTAATGGATATATAATAATAAACATATAATTTATGATATTCATAAAGTAAACTTCAAGAATTGGTTAAAAAAAAAGTAAAAATTTTCTAAAACAGGAGCACCCAGAATCATAAAGCAAGTTCTTAGCTACCTGTAAAAAGACTTAGATAACCATGATAAGGAGAACGTGGCAATTATATACTATGGAATATATTATACTATACATATATACATATATACTATGCAGCCATGAAAAAGGATGAGTTCATGTCCTTTGCAGGGACTGGGATGAAGCTGGAAACAATCATTCTCAGCAAACTGACACAAGAACAGAAAACCAAACGCTGCATGTTCTCACTCATAAGTGGGTGTTGAACAATGAGAACACATGGACATAGGGAGGGGAACATCACATAACAGAGTCTGTCTGTGGGTGGGGTGCTAGGAGAGGGAGAGCAGGCGGTGGAGGGATTGGGGAGGGATGGCATTAGGAGAAATACCTAATGTAGATCATGCGGATGCAGCAAACCACCATGGCACCTGTATACCTATGTAATAAACCTGCACATTGTGCACATGTACCCCAGAACTTAAAGTATAATAAAAAAAAAATAAAAATAAGAAGAGATATAATTCACATACCCTATAAATCACTCATTTGTATAATTCAGTGGTTTTGTGTATATTATTACTTTTTACAAATTGTGGTTATATGTAATTAAATTTGCCTTTTTTTCATTAACAAAAAAGACTTAGATAACCACACAATATAGTGGGAGATTTCAACACACCATTGACAGTATTAGACAGATCATTGAGGCACAAAACTAACAAGAACTTGAACTTGACAATTGGCCAAATGTGTCTAACAGACATTTACAGAATTATCTACCTAAAAACAACAAAACATATATTTTTTCCTCATTGGCACAAGGCATATATTCTAAAATTGACTACACAGTTTTTCGTAAAACAAACATCAGAAAATTTAAAGAAAGCTGAAATTATGCCAAGCACATTCTCAGACCATAGTGGAAAAAAAAAATAGAAATCAGTATCAAGGAAAAATGCTCAAAACCATACAACTACATGAAAAACAACCTATGCCTGAATGACGAATAAATAATAAAATTAAGGCAAAAATTTATAAATTCTTTGAAACTAATGAGAACAAAGATGCAATATACCAAATTGTCAGGGACACAGTTAAAGCAGTGTTAAAAGGAAAGTTTATAGCACTAAAAGTCATCTATTGCCAGCCACAAAAAGCATATAGAAACAGAAAGTTGAATTGTGATTTCCAGGGGCTGAGGGGAGGGAGAAATACACAATTTTTGTTTAATTGCAATCAAGTTTCAGTTTTGCAGATTGAAATATTCTGAACATTTGTTGTGCAACAAGGTTTATATACTTAACAAAAATGATGTATAAACTTAGAAATTGTTAAGGTAAATTTTGTTGTGCATTTTTTATCACAGCATAAAATTTATGAATCTATTTGAAAAAGTAGAGGTATTGCATGTGATTAATTTTAATTTGATATCAGTTAATAATATATTGTAATCCTTTTACAGTGTTATCTTTAATAATCATGGTAACCACAAGTAAAATTACATATATATATAATTACATATATATATCTCATATATATATGACGAGATGAGACTTTCATTATGAACTATCAACTAAGAACATAACAATATAGAATGATAAAAACGGGGGTAAGAGTAGCTATGATACATACAAAACAAATAACAGAATGACAATACTAATTCCTTCATTATCAGCAATTATTTTTAAAATATTAAAAGATTTAACTCCTGAAGTAAAAGTCACAGATAAGAACAATGGGTTAAAATAATAATCTAAAAATGATGAACAGAATCCAAATATATACAATCTACAAGAACTTAGTTTATATGTAAGGACACAAACATAAGGATTGACAAAAATATATCACATGCAGGGTTGATGGGTACAGCAAACCACCATGGCACATGTATAACTGTGTAACAAACCTGCACATTCTCCACATGTACCCCAGAACTTAAAGTATAATAAAAACAATAAATAAAATTTAAAAATATATATATCATTCAAATACTAACTAAAAGAGAGCTATATTAAAGTCATATTAATATTAGACAAAATTTACTTTCAGTATATAAAGTATTTCATAAGAGATAAGAAAGGACATTGCATTGTAATAAATGGATCAATCACATTAAAAGTAAAACCATCATAAACATATACATACAATTATTATTTCTGAAATATATGAAGCAAATATTTATAGAATGAAAGGGTGAAATAGACACTGTAAAATAATAAAGTCTTTGTTATTTTACATTCACTAATATATAGAAGAATCAGACAGAAGAAAAATAAGAAGACTTGAGCAACACTAAAGAACAATTGCATCTAACATACCTATAGCAAACACTCCACCAAATAGTAGCACAATTATCCAGTAAAAAACAAATTTACAAAATTTGAAAGAAGATTGAAAATACCGATCTTAAAGAAGTTCAATTAGATAAAAAAGAATACTGAAAAATATTATTAATAATCATCAGGATATGAATAAAAAATTTACCAAAGAGATATGTATTTAAAAAATCCAAACAGATTTTCTAACTGAAGACTGACCTCATTGAATAAAATATACAACACATTGTAAATCTTCAACAATAGAATAAATTAAGTAGAAGTCAGAATTACAAAACTTGAACCCATGTCTTTTGAGATAACCCACTCAGAAAAATAAAAATTAAAACATATAAGCAAGACTTTGAGACATATGGTAAACCATAAAGTGACCAAATATTCATGTTATCAGTATCACAGAAGGCAAAGAGAGAAAAAAAAGTGTCAGAAAACATATTTAACAAAACAATAGATGAAAAACACTTAAATCTAGGCAAGAGATTTCAACGTTCAGATACAGGAGGCTCAGAGATTCCCATACAAATTAAATGGTGTCTTCCTCAGGACACACTATACAAAAACTACCTGATGTCAAAGACAAATAAATAATTATAAAAACAGATAGAGAAAAGCACTGTGACCAATAAAGGGAGCTCCATCAGACTAATGGCAAATTTTCCTCCAGAAATTTTACAGGTCTGAAAAGATTGGAATGATAAAGTGATGAAAGAAAAACACCTGTCACCCAAAGATACTATACCCAGAAAAAATATTCATTATAAATTTTATAAAGTAGAATTTATATTGCAATCTCTAGACCAGCCATACAAGATAATTCACAATCTCAAGACAAGTCATACAAGAATTTCTCAAGGTACAACTAAACCTGGAAGTGAAAAGATGACATTTATTATCACAGAAAATAAAGTATAAAACTCACTGGTAAAACAAACAACTGGCCAAGAGAAAAAACTAAAATTTTACCAGTACAGAAAGAAACAACAACAACAACAAAAAAACTAAACTGCAATAACAAATAAGAGAAAGAAAATGAATAAAGAGTATACGAAACAACCAGAAAACAATTACCAATGTGATAGAAATAAAACTTCAATTATCAATAGTAACATCGAAGGTAAATTTGCTAAATCCTCCACTTAAAACATAAAAACTGGCTGAATCATAATAACAGAAAGCATAATCTAAATATATGCTACATACAAGATACACGTTACCTTTAAGGCACCTATAGACTGAAAGTAAAGTTATGGGAAAAAGATATTATATCTAAACACTAGTGAAAAATAAGCAGGAGTAGTTATTCTTATATGAGATAAAACAGACTTTAAGTTAAAAAATTTAAAGACAAACAATGTCATTGTATAACTGTAAAGTGACCAATGTATCCAAGTGATATCACAATTTTATATATATAACCACTCATCACTGGATCAGCCAAATTTATCATCTAACAACTGCAGAATACACAGTCTTTTCAGCAGCACAACAAACACACTTTAAGATAGGCCATATGTTAAGCGAAAAACAAAAATTTCAAGAAATTTTAAAAAATCTAAATCATATCAATTATCTTCTCAGACTACAATGAAATAAAGCTAGAAATAAATAATAAGAGAAACTTTGGGAACTATAAAAATACATGGAAAATAAACAAAATGCTTCTAAAGATTATTGGGTTATGTAGAAATAAAGATAAAAATTTTTTAAAATGTGTTGGACACAGTGGTTCATGCCTGTAACCCCAGAAATTTTGGAGGTCATGGTAGGAGGTTTACTTGAAACCAGAAGTTCAAGACAGCCCAGAGTAAATAGCAAAACCCTGTCTCTACAAAAAGTACAAAGATTAGCTGTGTGTATTGGTACATGCCTGTAGTCCAAGCTACTTGAGAGACTGAGGTGGGAGGATGACTTTAGCCCAGTAGATTGAGCCTACAGTGAGCTGTGATTGCACCACTGTACACCATCCTGGAGGAGAAGGTGAAATGCTGTCTCAATAAATAAATAAATAAATTTTAAAAATTAAATTTGAAACAAATGCAAATGACCATGTAGTGTAACAAAAATAGCAATTCACCTAAAACTGTAGTGAGTGAAGTTTAAAGCAATAGACATCTGCATCAAGAAAATTATAAAAATTCCAAAAAAATCTAACAATACACCTAATGAAATAGAAAAGCAAGAATTAGGCAAATATAATATAAGCAGGAAAAAAAAAACAGAACAGAGCTAAAAAACTATATCTGTACATTAAGGAAGTGGGAAAATAGCCGGATGGTGGAATAGAATGCTACACCAATTGTCTCACTCACAAGGATATCAATTCAACAACTTTCTACACAAGAAAATCAACTTCACGAGAACTGAAAATCAGCTGAGCACTCACTGTACCTGGTTTTAACTTTATATCACTGAGACACCAAAGAGATAGAAAATAAAGTCTTGAATTACCAGTGCCAACCCTCCCTCATTCAATGGCAGAGGCAATGTGGTGGTGAGAGCATTTCTGTGTAGCAGGATGATAGGGAGCACAGCAAATGTGAGACATTAAACTCAGTACTGCCCTGTTATAGCAGAAAAACTAACGACCGAATTCAGCTGATGTCCGAACATGAAGAAAGCATTTAAACCAACCCCTTCCAGAGGGGAGTTACAAATCCCAGCCATTGAAAGTTCTTTCCACAAGGCCTTCCACCACAAGCTAAGGTGCTCCGGACTTAAAATATACTTTAAAGGCAGTCTAGGCCATAAAGACTGAAACTCCTAGGCGAGTTCTACTGCTGAACTGGTCAAGGGCCAGAGGATGGGGGTGCATATGACCTACTGAAACACCAGCAGAAATTGATGGTTTTAACACTACCTTAACCCGGTTTTGCATAGTTCATGGCCCTAACAGAGATCCCTTTCTTCCACTTGAGGAGAGGAGAGGAAAGAATGAAGGGAATTTTACCTTGCATCTTGGATATCAACTCAGCCACAGCAGTTAAGTCAGTAATGAGGCCTCCTTTCCAGGCTATACTCCCAGATGGCATATCTAGACACACCCTGGCTCAGAAGAGAAGCCATTCATTGATGAGAAAGTCTCAGTTTTTGTAGAATTCATCATCTGCTAACTAAGAGCCCTTTCACCCTGAACAGACAACAATTATACCCTGGTATTATGTCGAGGCCCTCGGTGAGACTCTGAGAAATGTAGCATTCAGGTGAGACTCAGTACATTTCCAACTATGGTGGCTATGGGGTGAGACTCCTTCTGCTTAAGAAAAGCAGAGGGAAATGTGAAGAAGACATTGAATTGCACCATAGACACCAGCTAAACAACAGGTGGGTAGAGCAGCAAGCAGGCTCTTTGGGTGGTTGATTCCAAATTTGGTTGTTTGATGGCATTTCTGGACATGTCTTGAGCCAGAAGGGAGTTCACTGCCCTGAAGGGTAAGTACCTGGAGAGGCAGCATTAATAACAAGCTAACTAAAGAGCCCTTGAACCTTAAAGGAGTATCAATGATAGTCTGGCAGTACTCCCCATAGGTTTGTGGTGGTGGCGGTGGCCATCAGGCAAAGCCCCTCTGCATTTAGAAAAGAGAGGGAAGAGTAGGAAACACTTTATCTTCTGGTTTGAGTGCCAAATCAATTGCTGTATGTTAGAATACTACGTAGACTTTACAAAACTTTCAGCCTACTAAGTGGGTCCTAAATGCCATGTCTGGACCTGATCGGGGCCTGTGAGAACTGGTGGCTCTGAAGGGAAGGACACAGGTCTGACAGGCCTTGCCCCCTTCTGAATGTAGAACTTCAGGGACTTGAGTGAACATAGGTTGTAGCTAAAGAGAAGTTACAGCTGGCTTTGGGTGAAATCTGGAGCTGTGCTGGCAGCAGGCTTGAACAAGTGCAGTCCTGGTTGTGATGGACACAGAAGAACTTGTGTCATTCCACCCCAGCTTAAGGTGACTCAGAACAGAGAGTGAGACTGTATCTTTGAAATAAAGTAAGGGAAGAAAATGAGATTTTCTGCCAAATACAACAGATAATTCTCCTGCATCATTTCTAAGACCTTAAAGGAGGTACCTCTATGAGTCTGCAAGAATCACAGTTGTAATGGATTTGGGATGTTCCCTAAAGTATATACGGTTTTGATCTCAACATCCAAGTCTTTTCAACTATCTGGAAATTCTCTTAAGAAGGATGTCTAAAAATTAGCCCAGACAGTGAAGACTAAAATAAATACCAACTTTTCAATGTCCAGAAACAGAAGAATATCTATAAGTATTAAAATCATCCAAGAAAAAGATGTGACCTCACCAAATGAACTAAATAAGATACTAGGGACCAATCCTGGAGCAAGAGAAATTTTTGATCATTCAGAAAGAGAATTCAAAATAACTATCTTGAAGAAACTCAGAGAAATTCAGGATAACACAGAAAAGGAAATCAGAATTCTATAAGATAAATTTAACAAAGATATTGAAATAACTAAAAATGATCCAAAGATATTCCAGAGCTGGAAATACAATTGGTGTACTGAAGAATGAATCAGGGCTCTTTAATAGCAGGAAGGATGAAGCAGAAGAAATAATTAAAGAGCTTGAAGACAGGTTATTTGAAAATACACAGTCAGAGAAGAAAGAAGAAAAAAAGGGGGAAAAAAAGAAGCATGTACTAGTTCCTTCTCACAATGCTATAAAAAACTATCTGACACTGGGTAATTTATAAGTAAAAGAGGTTTAATTGCTCCGAAGTTCCATAGGTTGTACAGGAAGCATGACTGGGGAGTTTTCAGGAAACATACAATCATGACAGAAGGTGAAAGAGAAGCAGGCACATCTTACATTGCCACAGCAGGTAGAAGAGAGCCAAGAGGAAGGTGCTACACACATTTAAACAACCAGATCTTGTGCAAACTCGCTCACTATCATGAGAACTGCAAAGAAAAGTCTGCCCCCGTGGCCGACTTGGATAATCACCTCCCATTAGGCCCATCCTCTAAAACTGGGGATTGCAATTAGACATGGTATTTGGACAGGAATACCAATTCAAATCATATTATTCTACTCTTGGCTCCTTCCAAATCTCATGTCCTTCTCACATTGCAAAATACAATTATTCCTTCTCTACAGTCCTCCAGTCTTCACTCATCTGAGACAAGGTAATTCCCTTTTGGCTATGAGCCTGTAATATCAAAAACAATTAAGTTACTTCTAAGATACAATTGGGATACAGGTATTGGTAAATATTATGTTTCCAATAGGGATAAATTGGCCAAAACAAAGAAGTTACAGGTACTAGGCAAGTTCAGAACCCAGCAGGGCAGTCATTAAATCTTAAAGCTCCAATATAGTCTCCTTAGACTCCATATCTCACATCCAGCCCACACTCATGCAAGGGGTTAGCTCTCAAGCACTTTGGCAGCTCCTCCCTTACAACTCTGCAGCATACAGCCCCAGTGGCTACTTTCACAGGCCAGAATTGAGTGTCTGTGGCTTTTCCAGGGGCACAGTTCAAGCTGTCAGTGGATCTACAGTTCTGGGATCTGGAAGATGGTGACCCTCTTCTCACAGCTCCACTAAGCAGTGCCCCAGTGAGGTCTCTATGTGGGGGTTCCATCTCCACATTTCTCCTCTGCACTGCCCTAGTAAAGGTCCTCCATGGGAGCTATAGTTCACGACAGACTTCTGCCTGAAGATTCAGGCATTCCCATACATACTTTGAAATCTAGGCAGAGGATCCCAATCCTCAATTCCTGCCTTCTGCACACATCAAGTGCCACACAACATGGAAGCCACCAAGTCTTGGGACTTGCATTCTTGAAGCAATTGGCCCTAATTGTGCATTGACCTCTATCAGACATGGCTGAAAATGGAGCTGGAGTGGCTGCAATTCAGGGTGCCATGTCATGTCTGCACAGACCAGGGGGCCCTGGGAATGGCCCACAAAACCATTTTTCTCATCATAGGCCTCCACGCCTATTATGAGAGCAGCTGTCGAGCAGGTCTCTGAAATGCCCTGGAGGCATTTTCCACATTGTCTTGGCCATTAACATTTGACTCTTCTTTACTTATGCAAGTTATGCAGCCTTGAATTCCTCCCCAGAAAATGTGTTTTTCTTTTCTGCCACATTGTTGTGCTGTAAATTTTCCAAACTTTTATGCTGTGTTTTCATTTTAAATATAAGACAGTTTTAGATAATCTCTTTGCTCGTGTATATAAGCACATAATGTTAGAAGCAGCCAGACCACATCCTGAATGCTTTGCTGCTTAGAAATTGCTTCCACCAGACACCAGAAATCATCTTTCTCAAGTTCAAAGTTCCATACTGCTTTACATCGGGGCATGATGTCCACATTCTCTTTCGTAAAGTATAGGAGAGTGACCTTTACTCCAGTTTAGCAAGGGTGTACAGCAAGAGTGACCTTTACTACAGTTTCCAATAAGTTTCTTATCTCCATCTGAGACCACCCCACTCAGGGCTTCACTGTCATTATCACTATCAGTATTTTGGTCTAAACTATTCAACAAGTACCTAGGAAGTTCCAAACTTTCCCTCATCTTTCTGTCTTCTTTTGAGCCCTCCAAACTGTTTCAACCTCTGTCCATTACCCACTTCCAAAGCATCTTCCACATTATAGCAATTCTTCACTTCTCTGGTACCAATTTTCTGTATTAGTCTATTCTCACGCTGCTATAAAGAACTGAGGCTGAGTAACTTATTAGTAAAAGAGATTTAACTCAGTCACATTTCCACAAGCTGTACAGGAGGCATAGCTGGAGAAGCCTCAGGAAACTTACAATCATGGCAGAAGGTGAAGAAGCAGCAAGTATATCTTACCATGGTAGAGCAAGACAGAGAAAGAGAGAGTGAGGGGGGAAGTGACAGAAACTTTTAAACCACCATATCTTGTGAGAACTTACTCACTATCAAAAAAACAGCAAGGGGTAAATATGCCCCCATTATCCAAAAATCTCTCACCAGTTTTGTCCTTGAACAACAAGAATTATAATTCATAGAATGGGCCTAGCATTCTCAGTACTTTGGGAGGCCGAGGCAGGCAGATCACAAGGTCAGGAGTTTGAGACAAGCCTGGCCAATATGGTGAAACCTGAACTCTACTAAAAATACAAAAATTTGTCAGGCATAATGGCTCACGCCTGTAGTTCCAGCTATTTGGGAGACTGAAGCAGAACAATTGCTTGAATCCGAGAGGAAGAGGTTGCAGTGGGCCAAGATCAAGTCACTTCACTCCATCCAGGGTGACAAATGAAGCTTCTGTCTCAATAAAAATACAAAAAAAATTACAATTCAACATGAGATTTAGGTAGGGACAAGAAGCCAAACCATATCAAGCATGCACTAGAAAAACAAAAAAACAAAAACAACAAAAACAAACAAACAAAAAAAATCCACACAGTCTCCTCAATAACTGGTGCTGGGAAAATAGGATGTTCAAATCCAGAAGAATAGACTACTTTATGTCACCATACACAAAAATTAAATCAAAATGGATTAAAGACTTAAATCTATGATCTCAAATCATGAAAATTCTACAAGAAAACTTTGGAGAAAATCTCCGGGATATTATTCTGGGCCAAAATTTCTTAAGTAATAACTCACAAGCACAAACAATGAAAGGAAAGTAGACAAATGGTATCGCATTAATTTAAAAAGCTTCTGGGCTGGGCATGGGGGCTCATGCCTATAATCCCAACATATTAGAAGGCTGAGGCTGGCAGATCATGAGGTCAGGAGTTTGAGATCAGCCTGGCCAACATGGTGAAACACTGTCTCTACTAAAAATACAAGAAAAAATATAGCCGGGTGTGGTGACGGGTGCCTGTAATCCCAGGTACTTGGGAGGGTGAGGCAGGAGCATTGCTTGAACCTGGGAGGCAGAGGTTGAAGTGAGCCAATATCACACCACTGCAATCCAGCCTGGGCAACAGAGCAAGATTTCATCTCAAAAAAAAAAAAAAGCTTCTTCACAGCAAACAAAAATAAAATAGTAAATAAAATGAAGGGACAGCCTACAGAGTAGAAGAATATATTTGCAAACTAACAAACTGACAATGAATTAATAGCAATAATATATGATGAGCTCTAATGACTTCATAGTAAAAAACCTAATAGTCTAATCAAAACATAAGCAAAACATTTGAACAGTTTCTGAAAATAATATATACAAATGGGAAACACGCATATAAAAATGTTCAACATTATTACTAATCATAGCAATGAAAATCTCCCATGTTTGTTGCAGCACTGTTTAAAATAGACATAATTTGGAACCAACCTAAGTTTTCAACAACAGATAGATAAACTAAATATGCTACATATACACAATAAAATACTATTTAGTCATAAAAAAGAATGAGTTCCACTCATTTACAACAATATAGATGACAATGGAGAGCATTATGTTAAGTGAAAGAAGCTACACATAGGGAGACAAACATCACAAATTCTCACTTATTTGTGAGGTCTAATAATAAAAACAATTGAATTAAGGGAAATAGAGAGGGTAACGATGGTTATTAGAGGCTAGGAATGGTAGTAGTGTAATGGGAGAGAGAGGTGGAAATTGTTAATGGATACATGAAAAACAGTTAATAAATAAGACCTACTATTTGCTAGCACAGCATGGTGACTGTAGTCAATAATAAGTGTACATTTTAAAATAGTTTAAAGTGTGTAGTTGAACTCTTTGCAACTCAACAGATAAATGCTCAAGGAGTTGGATACTCCATTAATCGTCATGTGCTTATTTCCCATTGTATGCCTGTACCAAAACATATTGTGTACCCCATAAATATATACAGCTATAATGTACTCAAAAAAATTTTTTAATTAATAAAAACAAAAATATGCAAAATTAATATACGAAAATTAGTAGCATTTCTGCAGGCCTACAATCTAAAACATATTAAAAAATAATTCTGTTTATAGCAGCCACAATTAAATTAAATACCTATGTATCAACTTAACAAAAGAAGTGAAAGAGCTCTATAATAAAAATCATACAATACTGATAGAATAAACTGACAAAGACAAAAATAAAGAACAGATATTCAAAGTTTATGGATTGGCAGAATCAATAATGTTAAAATCTCCATACCACCCAAAGTGATTTACAGATTCAATGCAGTCTCTTCCAAAATAGCAATGACATTCTTTACTGAAATAGAAAAAAAAAATGAAAATGTATATAAAACCATGAAAGACTCAGAATATCCAAAGATATTCCAAATAAAAATAAAAAGAAAGCAACTAATGGTATCACACTGCCAGACTTCAAATTCAAATCTGTATACTACAGACTTATAGCAACCAAACTAGCATAGTACTGGCATAAAACCAGACAAATATACCAAGCAAACAGAATGGAGAACCGAAAAACAAATCCACACACCTACAGTGAACTTATTTTTTAACAAAGTTGGCAAGAACATACACTGGGGAAAACACAGTCTTTTAAATAAATGGTGCTGGAAAAACTGGATATCTGTATGTATAAGAATAAAACTAGACACCATCACTCACCTTATACAAAAATTAAGTCAGAATGCATTAAAAACTTTAATATGTCAAGGTATGAAACTTATACAAAGAAAACATTGTTGAAACTAAAACATTTGTCTAGGAGAAAAATTTTTTGAGTGATGCCATGCAAACACAGGCAACCAAAGCAAAAATAAACAAATGAAATTACATCAAGTATAAAAGCTTCTACACAGAAAAGGAATCAATCAACAAAGTGAAGAGACAACCTACGGAACAGGAGAAAATATTTGCAAAATACATACCTGACAAGAAGTTAATAACCAGAGTATTTAAGGAGCTCAAACTACTTTGTAAGAAAAAACTTAATAATCCGATTAAAAGTGGACAAAATATTTAAATATATATTTCTGAAAAGAAGACATACAAATGGCGAACAGGCATATGTAGGTGCTCAACATCATTAATCATCAGAGCAATGCAAATGAAAATGACAATGAAATATCATTTCACACAGTTAAAATAATTTATATCCAAAAATGAGGCAATAACAATGGCTGCCATGCTTGTGCAGCAAAAGGAATCCTGTACACTGTTGGTAGGAATGTAAATTACTACAACAACTATGGAGAGCAGACTAGAAGTGCCTCAAAAAACTAAAAATAGATCTACCATATAATACAGAAATCCCACTACTGGGTATATACCCAAAATAAAGGAAATGAGTACATCAAAGAGCTATCTGCACTCTCATGTTTGTTCCAGTACTGTTCATAATAGTTAAGATTGGAAACAAGTATTTGTCAACAAATGAATGGATAAATGTGGTATATATACACAACAGAGTACTATTCAGCCATAAAAATGAATGGCATTCTGTCATTTGCAACAACATGGATGGCACTGAAGATTACTATGTTAAGTGAAAAAAGCCAAGCACAGAAAGACAAGCATCACATGTTCTCAGTTATCCATGGGATCTAGAAATTTAAACAATTAAATTTATTGAAATAGAGAGCAGAAGCATGGTTACCAGAGGCTGGAAAGTGTAGTTAGGAGATAGAAAAGAGGTAGAGATGATTAATGAACATAAATATTAGTTAAAAGGAATGAATAAGATCAATTTCATATCACAACAAGGAGACTGTAGTCAATAATAATTCAATTGTGCATTTAAAAATAACTAAAAGCATATAATTGAACTGTTTGTAACATAAAGGAGAAAAGATTGAGAGGATGGATAAGTCATTCTCCATAATGTGATTATTATACATTGCATGCCTGTAGCAAAACATCTCATGTACCCCATAGATATATACACTTACTATGTCCCTACAAAAGTTAATCATTAAAATTTAAAAATGTATATTTATAAAAATACAGAGAATTAATGATAGACAAGTTTTTCTTCCATGAAGATAAACAAAACTGACAAGCCGTGAGCTATGTTAAACAATAAATAAAAAGGAATATCCAAATATGCAATATCAAACATTTAAAAAGGGAAGATCGTAACTGATACAAGAGTAATAGAAAAAATTATTAAAGGCAACTATGGAAAATTATACATTGACAACTTGGAAAATCTAGAGTAAATGAATGAATTTCTGACAACATGAGACCTACCAATATGTGATTCAGGAAAAATAAAAACCTGAACAGGACAATGAGTAGCAAGATTGAATCAGGAATAAAAACCCTCACAACAATGGATAGTCTACAACTGGATGAACTCACTGTCAAATTCTATCAAATGTATAATAAAGAACCAATACCAATCATCCTCAAACTACTCTAAATTACTAAAGAAAAAATTATTTCCAACTCATATGACAGTGCCAGCCTTAAGCTGTTACCAAAACAAAGACACAACAAACCAAGAAAATTGTGTGCTAACATTCCTAATGAGCATAGATGCAAATATCTTTAACACAATCATTGCAAACGAAATACAACAGCACATTAAAAAAGATGTAATCTCACCATGAGGTGGGATGTGTACCAGGGATAGTCCAACATACACTGATCAATAAATGTGATACATCACAATATTAGAATAAAGGACAAAATAATATGATAATTTCAATATATGCAGAAAAGTTATTTAACAAAATTCAAGCTTTCTTTATTACTAAATCTCTCAACAAACTAGCACAGAAGAAACATCAAATAATACAGGCCATACAAACCCACAGCTATAATTGTTAATAGGAATAAGTTAAAAGCAATCCTTTCAAGAACTAAAAAAGATGAGGGTGCCCACTTTCATCACTTCAATTCAACACAATACTGAAAGTCCTAGCCAGAGCAGTCAGGCAAAAAAGAAATATAAAAGGCATCCACATTAAAAATAAATAATTTAAATTGTCCCTTTTTGCATATTACATAATTTTATATTTAAGAAAACCAAAAGATTTTACATAAAAACTCTTAAAATTGATAAATTTAGTAAATTTGCAAAATACAAAATCAACATATAAAAATCATTAGTTTTCATATGCAAATAAAAAAATAACCATTTACAGTAGCTGCAAAAATCTACAGTGCCTAGAGACCCATGAATATATTTAACCTACATATCAGTGTAATTCTATCAAAATAGCAATGCCATTTTTCACAGAAATAGAAAAAAAGATCTGAAAATTAGTATGGAAGTGAAAAAAATGTCAGAATATGTAAATAAATCCTGATCAAAAAGAACAAAGTTGGAGGCATCATATTACCTAACTTCAAATTATACTGCGAAGCTATAATAAACAAAGCAGCATGGTATGGATAGAAAAATACACACATGTGCCAACGGAACAAAAAAGAGTATCCATAAATAGATGCATGTATGTGCAGCCAATTGATCTTCAACATAGTTTTCAAGAACACATATTGGGCAATGCCATCATCTTTTATAAATGTGCTGGGAAAACTGAATAATCAAATGAAGAAGAGGAAAAGTGGACTTCTATCTCTTCCTAAGAAATCAACTCATTGTAGAGTAAAGACTTAAATATAAGACCCACAACTGTAATACTATGAGGAGATAACACAGGAAAATGGACATTCAGGACATTGTTCTGGACAAATATTTTATGGATACAACCTCAAAAACATAGGCAAGAAAAACAGAAACAGACTAACCAGACAATATTAAGCTAAAGGTTAAAATTCAGCAGTGTTTCTATACACCAATAATCAAATAGCCAAAAGAGAAATTAGAAATGCAATCTCATTTTTAATAGTTACAAAAAATATCTAGCAATAAATTTCATCAAAGTGTTGAAAGATCTCTACAAGGAAACCTAAGAAAATACTAATTAAAGTAAATTAAGGAGGACACAAAAAATAAAATATAGCCCATCTTCATGAATCAGAAGCATTATTATTGTTAAACTAATATACTGCCCAAAGCAATCTGTATATTCAATGCCCTATCAAAACACTAACATTTTCACAGTAATAGAAAAAAAATCCAAAATTAGTACAGAACAAAAAAAGAGCCAGAAAAGCCAAAGCAATCCTGAGCACAAAGACAAAAGCTGGAGACATCATACCACCTGACATTTACCCAAGTAACAGACCTGCACATGAACCTACTAAACCTACAATAAAAGTTTTTCAAAAATCCATTAGTTTTCTTCTGAAAAGCAGAAAAATAAATTTAGGAGGTTGGGCACAGTGCCACATTGCCAGGTAGGACCCATCTGAACCCAGTACCTTCCTTTGATAAATGAAATTAATGAAGAATGTATCTCAAATAAATGATTTTAAGAGTAAATAAAGCTACGTAAGAAAAAACTCAATATATTACAAGGCTTAAAATCTATAATAACATGGTATTTATACAAAAATAGATACATAGACCAATATTAAAGAACACACACACACACACACAATATGTACAGTCTACTGATTTTCAACCAAGTAGTTAATAACAAACTTGGAAAAATTTGGTCAGATAGACGATTTGACCATGAAAGATTCTCTCTTGTAAATAGAATAAAAGCCTCTAGTGATCTGAAAATTAAAAAAAAAAAAAAGTGTGAGTACTAAGCAGTAGCAATGCCATTTTTCTACGTTGGTGACTGTGTTTTCTTCTTTGGTGACGGTGTTCCTAGGAACAAAGCAAATATTAACGTTGCCCATACTTTTATCAGAGAATAGCAACCCTGACCACAACAAACACTGGTGGCCCTTACCACATCCTTCCCCAATCCCCTACAGTTCCAACCCGCCAGCCCTTCCCCAACCCCTCCCCTATAGAAAATTTATTATAAACACTTCAACTTGTAAGAGATCCAAGTGATCAGGGTCTCAGCCAGTTTTCTGACTGGGACCCCTCACAGGCTTATTTCTGCAAGCCTGTGAGGGGTCATCGAGCTGCCTTATCTCCGTCACTCTCTTCCTTTATATTCGTCTAACATTTGGTGCCAAAATCCGGGAGGGAGTCTGGGTTTCATAGCGGAGAGGTTGTCTTTCACAGCCTCACATTCCCAGCCCCATCTGCCACCCTTCTTCCCACCTTCGCATTCCACTTTCCTTCTTTTTCTTCTCCCCTTCCTACTCCTTTCTTTGCTTGGCAACTCCGGCCAAAGGCCACCGCCAGCTGAGGACTGGACATCACTTTGGACTGGTAAGCTTTTGGCAGCCCTTCCTTAGTGCCAGGAAAGGATTGCCTCACCATCAGACAACTCCAAGAATCTGGAAAAAAACAGAAAAACTTTTTGTTTCTAGTCTCCTTTTTCTGTGAGATGCAAGAAAAACCTCTGTCAGGATTGCTGAGACCGTTGTGGGAACACCTTAGCTTACCTATCTCCCTCTGCTTCCAACCTGGAAAACAAAAAAGGGAAACCTGCCTTCCAAAATTTCTTTACACTCGCCTCTGAGCTATTTAAAACCCACACTCAGTTGGAACTTACTGACACTGTAAAACCTAAATGATTAAGTTTACTCTGCAACATGGACTGGCCATAATACAAATTGGATAATGGCAGTTACTGGCCTGAAAACAGCACTTTTAATTTCCAAATTCAATGCAATCTTGACAAATTCTTACAATGAAATGGCAAATGGTCTGAGGTCCCCTATGTCCAGGCTTTCATGTATTTATGCTCAAAACCCTCCCTCTGTCAGTCTTGCTCCCCTCACCAGGTGTTATGATTAAAGGAAAATTCTTAGTCCCCTTCTAACCCTTCCCCCTTAACAACCCTGAGAGCACTTTTGACCCCACTGATGAACCTCCAGCATATCCCTGGCTTCAGGCCCCCAGCAGAGCCACCAGCCCCATCGTCACCTCCCCTACTCCCCTCTCCACCTATCACCCATTCAAAAAAAAATAGTCAAAATCCAGCCATCCTTCCCCTCTGAGAGGTAGCCACAGCAGAGGGCGTAGGCAGGGTTCATGTTCCTTCTCAATGCCAGACATGTCTGAGATCGAAAGGCACCTGCTTCCTTTCCCACTTACAAAAGGAGTTTCTTTATGTTACTCAGTCATATAACCTTACGTGGCATAACATGTATGTATGTTATCCTCTCAGCCACTCTTACCCCAGTTGAGAAAGAGTGCATTTGGCTGGCCTCTCCAACACATACCAATACACTTCGCCAGCAGGACGCAGTCCATAATCCTGTTGCAGCCAATGCTTTTCCCGGAGTGAACCCATAAAAATCTTACAACAGGAGGACCCCGACATCCAATGCTGTCATCATATAATCACTTGTCTCCTGGCTGGCATGGAAAAATGTGCCCATAGGGCGCTAATTTATGAAAAAATCAGAGAAATAACCCAAGGCCCAAGTGAAAATCCAGCTCTTTTCCTATAAAGGTTATCAGAGGCCATGCTCAAATACACAAAACTAGACCCTGAATCATAAGAGGGTCAAACCTATCTTTACCTACATTTCATTTCACAGTCAGCACCAGATATCAGGAAAAAGCTGCAAAAACGAGAGGAGGGCCCCCAACCCCATGAAGGGATCTTATAAATCTGGCCTTCAAGGTCTTCAACAACAGAGAGAAAGAACATAAAATGCAAAAGGAGAAACAGATCAAACATAAATATCAGATGCTAGCTGCTGCCCTCCAGAGGGGTTCCAAGGAAAGATCATGTTCTCAGGACCCTGGCAACTGTTTTCGATGTAGCAACACAGAACATTGGGCAAAGGCCTGACCAAACCCACAGCCCCCAACAAAGCCCTGTCCTATATATGGTAAATGGGGACATTAGAAACTGGACTGCTCTCAACGAAAACGCCCTTCCTGTTCGACAGCATTCGCCATTAAGTCCCGGGACCCACCGCAGGGAAGCCTCTCCTTTTTGTTGGTGCTAGCAAGCAAAGAGTGACTGTGCCTGGGATCCCTTGCCCCCACATCACGTAAGTCTCCAGAGGCCAGGGTAATCACGATGGTATCTTGTCAGCCAATTTTCTTCTTACTGGATATTGGGGCAAATTTCTCAGTTCTTCCAGAATGTTCTGGACCCCAAAATTGTTCTTCCATTTCTGTTGTTGGAGTTGATGGCCACCCTACAACTCACTCTTAAACACCTCCACTATTCTGCACTTTATTCAATATTGCCTTTACTCACTCCTTTTTTGTAATTCCACAGTGTCCTACACCTCTTATTGGAAGAGACATACTCAATAAATTTGGGGCCACATTACAATTTAATACCTTGCCTCAAGTGCCAGCATATTTGCTCCATTGCCAGCCAGAAAACAATGAAGCCCAAACCGAGTCCCTAACAACTTCAATCCAACTGTTACCACACATCACTAGCTATTTTTTTTTTTTTAGACAGAGTCTCACTCTGTTGCCCAGGCTGGAAGGCAGTGGTGTGATTTTGACTCACTGCAATCTCCACCTCCCAGGTTCTAGTGATTCTCCTGCCTCAGCCTCCCAAGTAGCTGGGATTACAGGTGACTGCCACCACTCAAAGTTAATTTTTGTATTTTCGGTAGAGGTGGGGTTTCACCATGTTGCCCAGGCTGGTCTAGAATTCCTGACCTCAAGTGATCCACCCACCTCAGCCTCACAAAGTCAGCCAATTTTAATAAAACTTAGAGACCCCTCCCAAATTGTTTCACAACCCCAATATCCCCACAGCCAGGCTGGACGTAGGGAAATAAAACCCATCATCACCAGGTTACTAAAAGCTGGCATTTTAACAACTACCCATTTCTCCCATAATACCCCCATTCTGGCAGAAAACAAACAAACAAGCAGGCAATACAAGTTAGTCCAAGACTTGTGTTGAATTAATGAAGTTGTAATCCCCATTAACCCTATAGTTCTCAATCCATACACTATACTGTTTAAAATCCCACCAAACACTACTCACTTTACCGTTCTAGATATTAAAGATGCCTTTTTCACTATTCTCACTGACATAGCTTCCAAGCCCTTTTTGCATTCACCTGGACTGACACAAACTCACAAACTTCTATGGAGTCAACCTGGACAGTCCTACCACAGGGGTTTCAAAACAGCCCCCATCAATTCCATCAAGCTTTGGCAAAAAACTTCAAAAATTTTCACTTCACTCTAGTACTGTTCTTCAGTATGTGGATTACTTGTTTCTCTGTCATCCCTCACAACCAGTTTATACAGCACATACGGTAACTCTACTCAAACATTTATACAGCCTCAAGTACTGAGTATCTAAAGACAAAGCCCAAATCACCTCCTTAAAAATCATTTATCTAAGCCTCTTAATACCCCCAATGTCCAAAGAAATCCCATCTGAACAGAAGCAGTTAGTTGCTTCCATTCCAATGCAATCCCACTAAGTGGGATTTATTGTCTTTTCTAGGGCTCACAGGGTATTTCAGACTATGAATTACTAACTTTGTGACTACAGCAAAACAATTATATACAGCATCAAAAGGGGACCTCAATGAGTCTTTAACTATTTCACAAGATATAATTTATTCATTTGAACAATTAAAAAAGATCTTTCTACCAGCCCTAGCTTTGGCCATACCTAACCCTAATACAAATTTTACCCTATATGTTTATAATGCCAAAGGTTTAGTCCTAGGCCTCCTAGGTCAACATGCCAGAGACCAAATCCTTCCCATCACTTATTTCTCAAAGCAACTTCATTCAGTTTCCCAAGGTTGGCTCTCTTGCCTTCAGGTTTTATCAATGGCTGCACTATTCCTACCTGAAGCCCAAAAGCTAACTTCCATCAGCCAATTACCAGTGCAGGAAGCTTCTCATATAAGGGCCTTACATTGTAAAATACACAGTGTGTTTTACCTCTATTTCCTCATATATAGCTACGAAAATCCTTGGAATCTCCAGAATAAGAGTATCTTTTGTATCTTAATGAGATGACAGGTGGCTGTGGGTTACTATTTAATAGATAGCCTCAAGATGAGGACTGGTGGCTAGAGCAACCAATCTTGTAATTAGAGTGTTGAAACTTTCACTTTCATGTCCAATCTCTGCAAGGAGGAGAGGGGCTAAATACCGAGTTAACAAGCCCAGGGCTAATAATTTATTCAATCATCCCTACATAATAGTTTTTTTTGATAAAACCCAAAGGACTGAGTTTTGAGGTCTTCGATATAGCTGAACACATTGAGAGTTGCACACCCAAGGAGGGCATGAAAAGTCTACCCCTTCTCCCCTACCTTACCACATTCATCTCTTCTATACCTGTTCATCTATATCCTTCATAATAGAATAAATGAATAAATGTAAGTAAAGTGTTTGTCTGAGTTGTGTGAGCCATTCAAGTAAATTAATAAATCCCAAGGAGGGTAGGCTTGACAACCTTAATTTACAGCTGCTTGGTCAGAGTAACAAGTCAAACCAGTGCTTGTAACTGACATACATAGTGTGGGGTCAGTTCTTTAGGTCTGAGTGATCATGCAGTGGGATCTGAAGTGTTAGAACTGAATTGAATTGAATTGAATTAGAGGACATTCAGCTGGTGTCCACCTAATCATCTGTAGAATAGTTTGGTGTGTGGGGGAAAACCTCACATATATCATGGGTGATGGAAGCCTTCTGTTGTGGTAAGTACAAACTGGGAAAAACACACTTTTGTTTGCTTTCATTTTTATATCACCAGAGGCCTGAATTCTATTTACAAGGGAGAATCTTTCATGGTCTAGTCACTTATTAAAGGCCCCACATCTTAATACTGTCACACTGGCAAACACCTGAATTTTGGAGAAAACACATTTAAACCATAGCATCAGATATCTGATCAGAAGTTAATATCTAAAATATATAAATAACATACTACTCAATGGTGAAATAATCAAATAATTTGATTTAAAAATTAACAAGAATACAAAATAGACTTTTAAAGGAAAGAAGATATGCAAATGGGCAGCAGGTACATAAAAATGCTCAACATCACTAATTATTCAGAAAAATAAAAATCAAAACCACAATGAGATATTATCTCACACCTCTTAGGATAGTTATTATCAAAAAGTCAAAAGTTAAGTGTTGACAAACACATTGAGAAAAGATAATCCATATATATTACTGGTGTAAATACAAATTGGTAGAGCCACTATAAAAAAAGAGTATAGAGGTTCCTCAAAAAATTGAAAAGTGAAGCCATCATATTATCCAGAAGTCCTGCTGCTGAGTATATATCCAAAGCAAATAAAAACAGGACTTTGTAAATATACCTGTATTATCATATTATTACAGAATTATTCACAATAGCCAAGATATGAAAACAATTTAATTGTTCTTCAACAAACAATTGATAAGAATATATGATAAGAATTGATGACTTATCAATTGATAAGAATATATGACTTATCAGTTGATAAGAATATATGACACACACACAGGGGGTCTTCAAAAAGTTTATGAAAATGCATATTATGAAAAAATCTATTCATATACTAATTTTTTGCACCAAAATAAACTCATACTAATTCATGTTTGAATAGGACAGAAATTTGAGGAAGTAAGAATAAAACATCAGTGTGAAAAGTATCCCTATCAAAGTAACATGAATTCTACTGACACTGAATTAAAAAGAAAATCAGAGTTATCAAAAAGTTTGGGTGAAATAATGATAAAAATGATTTATGTTTCATGAAAAGTTAATGAGGAGAATGTCCAAAAAGAAATTAGCACTTTCCAAATGGGTAATTCATTTTAGTAAGATAAGAGATGATGTTGAAAATGAAGCTTGCAGCATCATATCATCCACATCAATTTGCAGAAATAAAATCATTCAGTTAATGCCTTAATTAGAGGAGACTGTTGATTAACAACAGAAACAATAATCAACATCAAAGATACCTCATTTGTTTCAGCTTACAAAATTCTGATTGAAAATTTTAAGTTAAGAGACATTTCTACTTGATGATTACTGAAACCACAGAGCCCAAGTTAGCTGCAGACAAGAGCAGAGATTTCAAGAAAAATTTTAGAAAAGATTAACATCTTGAATCATTTTTTGAAAACCTGTAACAGGAGATAAAATGTAGCTTTCTCAGTTTGATCCTGGAAACAAAGCCCAGTCAGAATAATGGCTGCCAAGAAGAAGAAGTAATTTAGTCAAAGCAATAGCAGACGGTAAAGAGTAAAAGTAATGGCAACAGTTTTTTGGAATGCTCAAGTAATTTTGCTCTTGTTGAAATCCTTAAGGGCTAAAAAACAAATAAGGTCTGTCTGTTATGAAAGCGTTTTCAGAAAGTTAGTCAAAGCTTTAGCAAAAACATGCCCAAGAAACTTTTATCAGAGAGCCATGTACCAGCATGGAAATGTTCCTGCTAATTCTTCTCAGTAAACAAACAATTTTGTGAGCATTTTGATGAAAAATTAGCAAGCATCCACTTTAAAATCTTGATTTGGTTCATTTTGGCTTTTTTGTTTTGTTTTGTTTTCCAATCTAAAAAATATATTTAAAGGGGACCCTTTTATGTTTAGTTAATAATTTAAAAGGGACTGCATTGACATAGATCAATTCCCAGGACCCTCGCATAGAACAATTCCCAGGACCCTCAATACATTAGGGATGGACCTGATGACTAGTATCATCATTTACAATGATGTGTTGAAATTGAGGCCTTTTTAAAGATTTTGAGATTAGAAACTAAAAAGAAGTCAGAAGGAGCCAAATCAGGATTCTAAGATAGATGTCTAATAATTTCCTATTAAAATGTTCAAAAACTTCATTGTTTGATAAGAGAAATGAGCAGAAATATGGCCTTTTCAAATTGATAGAGTTTATGTTAAGAAATAATTTTTTATTTGTATTTTTAATTTTGTTTTCCAATATCTTTTGAAGTCGTTTTATGTCTTCATGTGTATGTATACAAACACACACACACACAATAGAATGTTGTTTACCTTTAAAACTGAAAATTACCCTGCCATTTACAAATAAATGGATCAACCTAAAAGACATTTTGCCAATTTAAATAACACTGCCTGATCTCATTATATTTGGAATCTATAAAACTGAACTAAAAAATAGAGCAGAAAGAAAGTGATCATAGAAGAGGAAATGATATTGGTCAAAAGGTATAAATTTGCAATTATAAGTTGAAAAATTTCTAGAGACCTAATGTACAGCATAGTCCATATATAGTTAATAACACACTGTAAACTTGAAAGGTGACAAGAAAGGAGATTTAATGATTCTCACTACAGAAAAGGTAACTACATATGGAGATGGATGTTATTTAATTGTGGCAATCACTTCAGAATTTATACATATATCAAAGCATGACATTGTGTACTTTGAATTTATGTGATTTTTATTTTTCAATATAATTTAGTAAACCTGGAAAAATAAGATTAAAATTGTATTATGTATTGTTTCCAACCACAATAAAATACAACTAAAAATTAATAGCAGATGGAAAACTGAAAACTTCACAAGGAATTAGAAATAAATTAGCAAATTCCTGAATAAGAAATGTTTCAAAGATATCAAAATTATAATCAGAAAATATTTTGGAAAAATGAATATAGGAATGAAGCATGCTAAAACGAATGAGAACATACTAAGTTCAACATATTAAACATGCTAAATGAAACATCCTAAAACTGCAAAAGCAGTACTAAGAAGAAAATTTATACCTAACATTAAAAAAAAATGAGGTACTCAAATAAAAGACCTAACTTTATACCTCAATAAAACAGAACAAGAACAAAAAGTTCAATTTTTCCATAAGCAAGGAAATAATAAATATTAGAGCAAAGATATATAAAATTGAGACTAGAAAAACAATAAAAAATTTCCACAAAGCTAAGAATCGGTTTTCTAAAAAGAGCAATAAAATTAATAAAATTTTAGCTAGACTAAGTAAGAAAAAAGAAGACTCAAATATATAAAATAAAAAGGTGCATTGTAAATGATTCCATAGAAATAAGGAAAATTATAAGAGACTCTCACAAACAATTTCATACCAACAAATTAGATAACCTAAAGGAAATAGGTAAATTCTTAACAAAAATAAAATATATTAAGACAGAATCAAAAAGAAGCTAAATTCAAAGAGACCATTAACTAGTAAGGAGGTTGAATCACTAATAAAAATCCTCTCAACAAAACATTAGCCCAGGACCACATGACTTTCCTGGTAAATTTTACCAAATTTATAAAGAAGAATGAACATCATTTCTTCTCAAATTCTTCCTCCCCAAAATGAGGATTCTCATAAAGTTTATACTTACAAAGTTTATGCATATGGAGTCGTTTTATGAGAGCAGCATTACCCTGATATCAAAACCAGGTAAAGAAATTAATACAATAAAACCTAAAGGCTTATAAACATGGATGCAAAAATCTGCAACAAATTACTAGGAAAAAAAATTTTAAAAGCACATTAAAATGATCAAACACCATGACAAAATGATATTTATCCCTGAAATTCAATAATGCTTCAACCCATGAACATATATTGTGATCCACAGTCTTTACAAAGTAAAATTTACCAGCACTTTGGGAGGCCAAGATGGGTGGATCACTTGAGGCCAGTAGTTTGAGACCAACCTAGCTAACATGATGAAACTCCATCTCCATTATAAAGACAAAAATTAGTCGAGTGCTGTTGTACACCCCTGTAGTCCCAGCTACTCAGGAGGCTAAGGTAGAGAATCACTTGAACCTAGAAGGCAGAGGCTGCAGTGAGCCTATATCATGCCACCGAACTCCAGCCAGGTGGACAAAGAGAGATTTCATCTCAAAAAATAAATCCACATAATTACCTCAATAAATACAGAAAAAAAAATTTCCATGACCAAATTCAATTCACTCTCATGATAAGAAACTTTCAATAAACAAGAAATAGAAAGAAATTACCTCAACATAATACAAGCCATATATAAAGACTCTTATCTCACATTACACTCAATAGTGAACAATTGAAAGCTTTTCTGGGAAAGATCATAGGATAAGGTATACTCAGACTTGCACTTGTATTCAACACAGTACTGGAAGTCGTAGCAAAAATAAAACAGACAAGAAAAATAAATTGCAGGTATTTAAAGTGTAAGAAATAAAATTATCTCTATTTACTAATAGTATTTACTTATGTAAAATTTTAAAGACTACAAAAATTTTAAAGACTACAAAGATTATTAAAACTAATAAGCAAATTTAGTAAAGTTGCTGAATACAAAGACAACATAAAGAAATCATTTGCATTTCTTTTCAATTACTGTGAACTATCTGAAACAAAAATGAATAAAACGATCCAATTTATGCTAATTTGTAAGAAATACATTACTTAGGAATAAACTTAACTAAGTAAGTAATGTATGTGTATATTGAAAACTAAAAATCATTAATAAAAAAAGAAGACACCAATAAATGGAAAGATATCCTGTGTTCATTGCTTGGAAAATTAATATTGTTAACATCTCCATTCTTCCTATATTGATGTACATATTCAGTGCAATCTCCAACAAAAAATTCCAATGGCATTTTATACAACAGAAGTAAATAATTCCTGAAATTTACATGAAAACACAAAAGACTGCCAATAACCAAACCAATCCTGTGAAAGAACAAAGTTAAATTCTTTACACTTTCTGATTTCAAAATGTATTACGAAGCTACTGTAATTAAAGAAGTATGGTATTGGAATAATGAAAGACATATAAATTGATAGAACAGAATAGAGAGTTCAGGAATAAACTCACATGTATTAGGTCAACAGTTCTTTGACAAGGACACCAAGAATACAATATGGGGGAAAATAGTTTCTTCAACAAATGGTGATTAAAAAACTGGATATGCACATGCAAAAAATAAAACTAGACCCTTATCTTCCAAAATTCACAAAATCAACCAAAGACATAAAAGTATAAATCCTAGGGACAAAAAAAAAAAAAAAAAAGAAAAGGCTTTATAACATTGAATTGGCAATTTTTTTTTTTTTTTTTGAAATAGAGTCTTGCTCTGTCACCAGGCTGGAGTGCAGTGGCTTCATCTTGGCTCACTTCAACCTCCACCTCCTGGGTTCAAATGATTTTCCTGTCTCAGCCTCCCGAGTAGCTGGACTACAGGCATGCAATACCACGCCTGGCTAATTTTTCTATTTTTAGTAGAGACGGCATTTCACCATGTTGGCCAGGATGGTCTTGATCTCCTGACCTCATGATCCTCCCATCTTGGCTTCTCAATTGCTGGGATTACAGGCATGAGCCACTGAGCCCAGACGGCAAACATTTTTTTATTATGACCCCAAAACAATGCAACAAAAACAAATATGGACAAATGGGTCTCAAACTAAAAACTTTCTGTACAGCAAAATAAATAACAACAAAAAGGCAATCTATAAAATAGAAAAAAGTATTGACATGTAATCTATCTGATGAGAGGTTAATATCACAAATATAAAATAAACTCTTACATCTCAGTATCAAAATAAATTAAAAATCCCAAATAGCATGATTAAAAAACAGGCAAATAACAAACATTTCTTCAATAAATACATTAAAAATGGGCAACAGTTATATAAAAAGATGCCCAATATCTCTAATTATCAAGGAAATGCAAATAAAAACCAAAATGAGATAATACCTCACCTATATATATATATATATATACATTCCTGTAAATATATAGATAAAATGGTGTGAATATATATGTAAAATTGGATGCAAAATGGTGCAATTGTTATAAAAAATAGTATGGATATTTCTCAAAAAATAGACTGAAAATAAAACTGCCATATGATATAGCAATCCACACATTGGATATTTAAATAAATACAGTACAAATATTGATGATGCATTTACACTTCCATGTTCATTGCAGCATTATTCACAAAAGCCAAGTGGTAGAAACCATCTAAGTGTTCATCAATGAAAAAAAAGATGTGGTATATACATCTAATATAATATTATTTAGCAAAATTGAAAGAAATTTTGTCATATACTGTAACATGAATGAACATTAAAAGCATTAGGAAAGTAAAATAAGCCAGTTACAGAAGAAAAATACTACATGAATCCACTTATATAAAATATCTGTAATTGTCAAACTCATAGAAGCAGGGAGTAGAATAATGATAGTGAGACACTGACAGTAGGATAAAATGTCGAGCTGCTAGTCAATGGATATGAAACTTTAACTATATAAGATGAATGAGTTCAAGAGAACTACTACAGAATATTCTAACTACAGTTAACAATACTTCATCTTTCATTTAACAAATGAAGAGGTAGTTTGCATGTTACATGTTCTTACTACAGTAAAAATAAGGGAAACCAAAAAACCTTTAAAAATTCCCTAAAAATAATTATTAAAACAAATAAATGAATTAAGCAAAGTAGTGCAGTAAAATAGCATGCAAAAATTACTTGCACTTTTATATATCAATAATGAAAAATATGAAAAGAAAAATAAAAACTCTTAATGTATAAAGGATAAAGGACTTAAAGGATAGACACCAAAAAATCTTTAAAATTTCCATAAAAATAACTATTAAAACAAATAAATGAATTAAGCAAAGTACTGTAATAAAATGGCATGCAAAAATTTCTTGCACATTTATATACCAACAATGAAAAATATGAAAAGAAAAATAAAAACTCTTAATGCATAAAGGATAAAGGACTTAATGATAGACCTGAAACTATAAAAATTCTGGAAGAAAACTCAGAAAAAATCTTTCTGGACATTGACCTAAGCTAGTAATGTATAAGGAAGACCCCAAAAACAAATGCAACAAAAAAAAAAATAGAAAAATTGGACATAATTAAACTAAAACTTTTCTACACAGCTAAACAATTAACACAGTAAACAGACAACTTACTAAATGGAAGAAAATATTTTCAAATTATGCATCCAACCAAAGGCTAATATCCAGAATCTACAAAGAATTCAACCAACTAAAGAGGAAAAAAATCCCATTGAAAACTGCAGAGGACATGAACAGACATTTCAAAGAAGAAATACTAGTTACCAACCAACAAATAAAAAAATACTCAATGTTACTAATCATCAGAGAATTGCAAAATCAAACTACAATGAGATATCTTACAGCTGTTAGAATGCTTATTTAAAACTCAAGAAAAAGAGTAGTTATTTTCATGATGAGGAGAAAAGAGAATGCTTGTATAGTTTGTTGGAATGCAAATTAGTTCAACTTCTAAGGAAGGCATA
Organism: Plecturocebus donacophilus; assembly: GCA_004027715.1. NCBI lineage: Eukaryota > Metazoa > Chordata > Mammalia > Primates > Pitheciidae > Plecturocebus > Plecturocebus donacophilus. The sequence continues at coordinate 55,840 of PVKP010004609.1, forward strand.
TGGAGATTTCTCAAAGAACTAAAATTAGACCTACCATTTGATCCAACAATCCGTTATAGAGTATGTGCCAAAAGAAAAGTAAATTGCTATATAAAAAAGACAATTGTTCATCACAGCACTATTCTCTTAGCAAAATCATGAAACTAATGTAAATATTCATCAGTGGTTGCCTGGATAAAGAGAAGGTTGTATATATGCATCACGGAATACCACTTAGCCTTGAAAAAGAATAGTATCATGTTTTTGGCAGCAAAATCGATGGAGTTGGAAGCCATTATCTTAAGTTAACTAACTCAGAAACAGAAAATCAAATACATGTTTTCAATTACAAGTGGGAACTGAACAATGGTCATATATGGACATAATGATGAAAAAAAAGTTGACAGTGGGGACTCCAAAAGTGGGGAGATTGGGAGCAGGGTAAAAAAATTACCTGTCAGATACGATGTTTACTATTTGAGTAATGGTTACACCAGAAGCCCAATCTTCACCAATATGCAATATACTCATAAAACATGCACATGTATGCTTTAATCTAAAATAAAATTAAATTTTAAAAAGAAATCAATTCTATTGCCAATAGTATCAAATTGAACAAAACATTTAGTAATAAATAACAAAAGACTCAAAAAATTAAACATTGAAAACTACAAAACATAGCTGAAAAAGTTAAAGATGACACAAATAAAGTATCTCTTATTCTTGAGTTGGAAGATTTAATATTCTTAACATGTCAATGTTGCTCAAAATAATCTGCAGATCTAATGCAATCCCTATCAAAATCCCAGTGGCAATTTTTCCAAGAAATAGAAACAAACCTATATTAAGATTTATAAGAAATATCATTAAATCCTAATAGCCAAATCATTATTTTATAAGATTATAAAAATATGGGGATCTTGTAATTCTTAATTTCAAAACTTACTAAAAAGCCAAAATATTCAAAGCAGTGTCATTATATATATGGATCATTTGAATAAAGTAGAGAGCCTGAAATTAAGCTTCATATATAGGGTCAAATGTTTTTTGACAAGAGTATAATTGCCATTTAATAGAGAAAGGACTGTCTTTTAAAAACATGTTTTTTTGTACACAATATATTCACATGCAAAACAAGGAAGTTGGGCCCTTTGTCCCACATAGTAAACACAAAATAATTTAAAATAGATAAAAGTCATAAAAACAAAAGCTAAAATTATAAAACTGTTAGAAGAAAAGATAGAGTGAAAAGCTTCATGGTGAGTCATTCATAATCCAAAACAACCAAAAGAAACAATCTCAAATGCCAAAATCCTTAATGTTAAAATTCTGAAAGATCAAATCCCAAAAATATTATTCTGAAAAAATAATGTTTAAAAATCTGTAAAATATTATTTACATTATTAAATGTATATTTATTTGAGAAACATAAAAACATAACAGAAAACTTCATAGGATATATAGCACAATAAAATGTGTAATAAAAACATACATATTTTTATAAGCATAAACACTCTGGTAGACCAATGAGATTTGCATGAGTATAAAACTTATGAGCAGATAAACCATATTTATATCAAATATGTCAAAAAGCAGAAAATATAAATGAGTATCACTAAATCTGGTAATCATGGGCACTCAGGTTTAAAACTTTGGTTATCTGAAAAATGATAGACAACTAAGTCTTTTGACAGAATGATCAAAATCCATAATGTTCATCACAACTTACGCATTCACCCAAAGAAGCAAGATTTCTAGAAAGTTTATTTTTCAAAAATGTAAATGTACAAATAGGTCATAGATGTGCAGGCTTTTCATATGGATAAATTGTGTGAAGTTGAGGTTTGAAATATGAAAAATTCCATCACCAGATGGTGAAAATATTACTCAAGTTACTCTTTCAAACATTTCCCTACCTCCTTATGTCCCCTCTTTAGTAGTCCCAAGTGTCTACTGTATTCATTTTTATGTCCATGAGTACACAATATTTTATTTTCAATTATGAGTGAAAACATGCAGTATTTGCTTTCTGTTCCTGTATTAATTCACTTAGAATAATGGCATCCAGCTGCATTCATGTTGTTGTAAAGGGCATCATTTCTTTTTTTTAAAGGGCTTTGCAGTATTTCATGGTGAATATGTACTGCATTTTCTTTATCCAATCCACCATTGAATGGTACTTAGATTGGTTCCATGTCTTTGTTATTGTGAATAGTACTGTGATGAACACACAAGTTCATGTATCTTTTTGGTAGAAGAATTTATTTTCCTTTGGGTATTTATCTGGTAATGAGATTGCTTTTTCCAATGGTAGTTTTAAGTTCTGTGAAAAATCTCCAAACTGCTTTCCATATGACTAACCTAATTTATAGTCCCACCAATATTTTATAAGAGTTCCCGTTTCTCTGCAACCTTACCAACATCTGTTCTTTTTTGAGTTTTTAAGAAGTCATTCTGAGTGTTGTGAGATGGTATCTCATTGTACTTTTGATTTGCATTTCTCTGTTAATTAGTGGTGCTGAGCATTTTTTGATGACTATTGATTGCTTGTGTGCCTTCTTTTGAGAAGTGTCTGGTCATGTATTTTGCCCACTTTTTAATGCAGTTATTTGTTTTATGCTTGTTAAATTAAGTTCCTTATACATTCTGAATAATAGATCTTTGTTGCATGCATAGTTTGTGAATATGTTCTTGATTCTGGAGGTTGTCTGTGTACTCTGTTAGTTTTCTTTGCTGGGCAGAGGCTCTTTAGTTTAATTAGGTCCCAGATGACAATTTCTGTTTTTGTTGCAATTGCTTTTGGAAACTTAGTTATAAGTTTTTGTTTGTTTGTTCCTGAAGGCCAGTGTGTGGAATGGTGTTTTCCATGTTTTCCTTCAGGATTTCTGTAGTTCAAGTTTCTGTAAACTTAAATCTTTAATCCATCATGAGTTAATTTTTGTATATGGTGAAAGATAGGAGTCCAGGGTTTTTGTGTGTGTGTGTGTGCATAGGGCTAGCTAGCTATCTTAACACCATTTATTGAATAAGGAGTCTTTCCTCCATTGCTTATTTTTGATTACTTTGTTGAAGGTCAGATGGTGATAGGTGAGAAGCTTTAGTTCTGTGTTCTCTATTCTGTTCCATTGGTCTATGTGTTTGATTTTGTACCAGTACCATATTATGGTTATGTTAGCCTTATGTTATTGTTCAAAGATAGGAAATGTGATGCCCCCGGCTTTGTTCTTTTTGCTTAGGATTGCATTGGTTATTTGGGGCTCTTTTTGGTTTCATATAAATTTTAGATTTTCTTATATTTCTATAAAAATGAAATTGATAGTTTAATAGGATCCATGTGGGTTTAAGCTCTGCCAGTGCAAGTTCCCTGCCATTTCAAAAGTTTATGAGAATTGTGAGAAATCCTGTATCTGAAATCACAGAGGTCTGTGGTAGGTGTGTGGTTTTATGGGGTTCTTACACTCACACCTTCCTTTAGTCTGGTTTGGAGCAAGGAGCCACTTCTGGTACCTGGTAACTAAGCAGGCTTCCCAGCTTGTTGATATTCACTTGAGATGGCTGACAAAATATTAAATATTTAGGGAAAGTTATAGATTATAGTCTCAAATCTTTTGGAAGGCCAAAAGGTTTTATTGCGGCAGGCCAAAGGCTGCTGGCTGGTCCATTATGTTAGGGAGAAGATAGGGAAGAGACTTTCCCAGTTTAAGTCTGTTTACCCCACATCCTTTTGTCTCTACTCTGTTTACTCATGTTAACTTTGTGCTGGATGGCCCTCTCAGGGGGAGATCAAAGAGGAATTACCTGTAAATAGTATTTACTCTGGGCCCCAGAACCTAAAGCTTTTATTATTCATAAAACCACTTTTAACCATGTCAATTATCCACAAGTGTGTTAACTTAGAACCTCTGTTGTAACATCTTGAGGGAATAAATGTGTGGAAGTATGGGAGTCTTGGTCAATTGGTTGCAATTTGCCCTCTGAAAGCAGCCAACGACCATCCTTAGCCCACTTGAATCACTGTAATGGTGTGAGAGTGCATTCGATCATCTGTCATTGTATCAGGGTCTGCAGGTCAGACTTCCAAAGGTGGTAACTGATGTTTCAGGTGGTGAACCTGACATGATCAAGGTCACACTAGCTCCCTTCCTCTTCACACACAATACCTGTGTGATTTTTCTATCTCACATAATTATTTTTGAACCAGTCAGTAACTTTGCTGGCTTCTTCAGGCCAATGTGGCTTTGCCAGTGCTGACAAAAGATGTATTTTTAAACTAAAGTTTGCATTATTGTAGAATTTTGTAGCAAATTTACTAAACAGATTTTTTTTAACAAATGCAAATAAAGACAACGTCAAGGTGATAGTTTTGCCTAACAGTGATGCAACAATTCTGGGTGTAATTGAAGACACACTCATTTCTCCACAAAATTTAGAATTTTAGAATTTCAACATTTGGGATTCTAAACTTTCAGGATCATGATTTTTAGGATTTAAGACATTAGTAATTGCAGAATTTTAGGATTTAAAATTTAAAGTCTTTGATCTTTCATGACTTCATCATTTGGGATTATGTTCTTCAGAATTTTGTCTTTTAGGACTGTGAATCTCACAACTTAATGACATTAGATTTGGCAAGAATATATTGAAAACCTCTACAACTCAACAATGAAAACACAACACCTTGAATAAACATTGGCAAAGGAATTGACTAAACATTGTCCCCAAATATATATAAATGACCAATAAGCAAATAAAAATGTTGAAAACATTACTAATTATTAGAGAAATGCAAATCAAAACTGTAATGAGATACCACCGCACACCCATTAAGATAGCCATTATTTCTAAAAATCAGAAAATAACAATGTTGGCTAGAATGTGGAGAAACTGTAGCTCTTGGACACTGTTGGTGGAAATGTAAAAAGTGCAACTGCTATGAAATTCAGTATTGTGGTTCCTCAAATAATTAAAAATGGAAATACAAAATGATTCAGCAATTTTACATCTGTGTATATACTCCAAAGTATTACAATCATAAAGAGATATTTGTACATTACATTACAATCATAAAGAGATATTTGTACATTAGTATTTTTTAGAAGCACTATTCACAGTAGCCAAAAGATGGAAGCAATCCAAATATTCATTTGCAGATGAAAGGATAAACAAAATGTGGTATCTACATACTATTAAATATTATTCAGTCGTCTTATTAATTAAAGGAATTCTGACATATACTACAGAATTGATGAACTTCAAGAAAATTGTGCTAGGTAAATTAATCCAGTAACAAAGGACACATATTCTATGATTTCACTTATTGAAGTACTTAGGGTAGTAAAATTCAGGGATACAGAAAGTAGAATGCTCACTGTTTGGGCTACAGAGAAATAGGCATAGAGAGTTATTGCTTAATGGGTACAGAATTTCAGTTTTGAAAAAATGGAGAATGTTATAAAGATAGTAGTAATGATTGCACAACAATGCACACTTAAAAGATAGCAAATTTCTAGGCCAGGTGTGGTGGCTAATGCCTGTAGTCCCAACACTTTGGAAGACAGAGGCAGGTGAATCACCTGAGGTCTAGAGTTCGAGACCAGCCTGGACAACATGGCAAAACCTCGTCTCTACTAAAAATACAAACATTAACCAGGCATGGTGCTGCGTGACAGTAATCACAGCTACTAGGGTGGCTGAGGCAGGAGAATCACTTGAACCTGGGAGGTGAGCAGAGGTCATGCCACTGCACTCCAGCCTGGGCAACACAGAAAGACTCCATCTCAAAACAACAACAACAACAAAAATAAAGATGGTAAATTTTATGTTATGTGCATTTTACCAGAATTAAAACTAATAAAAATGGATGTATGTGAGTAAAGACTATATAAAATGTACAACAGAGACTTAAATTTTATATGTGTGTGTGTGTATTTATATATATATATATATATATATATATATATATATAAACATTAAACACTCTCTTAATGTCTATGATACATTTATAGGGAAATTTTTAAATTGAAAAAACAAATAATTATTTAGAACTTTATGTTTAAAATGCTAATAAATTATTTATATATTTTAATGCAATGATAAGCTTAAACAGTGTTGAGAAAAGGTCATTTCTGTTATGCACTAGCAAAAAGATTAGAGGCATTGTGACCCTACTCTAGAGATTTGTGGAAGTTTGAACTTGATAAAGATGATTCAGCATATCTGGCAGTAGAAATTTCTTTTTTTTTTTTTTATAGTACTTTAGGTACTGGTGTACATGTGCAGATCATGCAGGATTATTGCATAGGTACTTACATGGCAATGTGGTTTCCTGCCTTCATCCCCACATCACCTATATCTGGTATTTCTCCCCTTGTTATCCCTCCCCACTCCACCCTGTCCCTCCTCTTGTCCCCCGCAACTGACCACAGTGTGCGATGCTCCCCTCACTGTGTCCACGTGTTCTAATTGTTCAACACCTGCCTATGAGTGATACCATGTGGTGTTTGATTTTCTGTTCTTGTGTCAGTATGATGAGAATGATGGTTTCCAGATTCATCCATGTTTCATGAAGGACACGAACTCATCATATTTTATGTCTGCATAGTATTCCATGGTGTATATGTGCCACATTTTCTTTATGTAGTATATTGTTGATGGACATTTGGGTTGGTTCCAGGTCTTTGCTGTTGTAGTGTCTCAATGAACATATGTGTGCATGTGTCTTTATAAAGAACAATTTATAATTCTTTGTGTATATACCCAGTAATGGGATTGCTAGGTCAAATGGTATTTCTATTTCTATTGTTTTGGCTATGTGGGCTCACTTTTGGTTGCATATGAAGTTTGAAGTATTTTTTTCCAGTTCTGTGAAGAAGGTTATTGGTAGCTTGATAGAGATAGCATTGAATCTATAAATTACTTTGGGCATTATGGCCATTTTCATGATGTTGATTCTTCCCAACCATGAGCATAGAATGTTTTTCCAGCTGTTTGTGTTCTCTTATTTCATTGATCAGTGGTTTGCAGTTCTCCTTGAAGAGGTCCTTTACATTCTTTGTTAGTTGTATTCCTAGGTATTTTATTCTCTTTGTAGCAATTATGAATGGGAGTTCACTTTTGATTTGGCTCTCTGTCTGCTATTGGTATATAGGAATGCTTATGATTTCTGCACATTGATTTTGTATCCTGAGACTTTGCTGAAGTTGCTTATCAGTTTCAGGATATTTTGGGATGAGATAATGGGGTCTTCTAAATATACAATCATGTCATCTGCAAATAGAGACAATTTGACTTCCTCTTTTCTTAAGTGAATACCATTTATGTCTTTTTCTTGCCTGATTGCTCTGGCTAGAAATTCCAATACTATATTGAATAGTAGTGGTGAGAGAGAACATCCTTGCTTTGTGCCAGATTTCAAAGGAATGCTTCCAGTTTTTGACCATTCAGTGTGATACTGGCTGTGGGTTTGTTGTAAATAGCTTTTATTATTTTATGATATGTCCCATCAATATCTAGTTTATTAAGGGTTTTTAGCATAAAGAGCTGTTGAATTTTGTCAAAGGCCTTCTTTACATCTATTGAGATAATCAAGTGTTTTTTGTCTTTGGTTCTGTTTATGTGATGGATTATGTTTATAGACTTGCATATGTTGAATCAGCATTGCATCCCCAGGGTGAAGCCTACTTTATCATGATGAATAATCTTTTTGATTTGCTGTTACATTCTGTTTGCCAGTACTTTATTGAAGATTTTTGCATTGATGTTCATCATGGATATTGGCCTGACATTTTCTTTTTTTGTTGTGTCTCTGCTGGGTTTTGGTATTAGGATGATGTTGGTCTCATAAAATGAGTTGGGGAGGATTCCATCTTTTTGTATTGTTTGGAATAGTTTCAGAAGGAATGGTTTCAGCTCCTCTTTGTACATCTGGTAGAACTCAGCTGTAACCTCTTCTGTACCTGGGATTTTTTTAGTTGGTAGGCTATTAATTGCTGCCTCAACTTCCGCCCTTGTTATTGGTCTATTCAGGGTTTCAACTTCTTCCTGTTTTAGTCTTGGGAGAGTATAGGTGTCCCGGAATTTATCCATTTCTTCCAGATTTACTGGTTTGTATGCATAGAGTTGTTTGTAGTAATCACTGATGGTAGTTTGTATTTCTGTGGAGTTGGTGGTGATGTCCCCTTCATCGTTTTTTTTATTGCATTTATTTGATTATTCTCTCTTTCTTTTTTATAAATCTGGCTTGTGCCTATCTATTTCATTGATCTTTTCAAAAGACCAGCTCCTGGATTTGTTGATTTTTTTTAAGGTTCTTGTATCTCTAGCTCCTTCAGTTCTGCTCTGATCTTAGTTATTTCTTGTCTTCTACTAGCTTTTGTGTTTTTTTATCTTGCTTCTTTAACTCTTTCAATTTTGATGATGGGGTGTCGATTTTAGACCTTTCCTTGCTCCTCATATTGGCATTTATTGACATGAATTTCCCTTTAGACACTGCTTTAAATGTGTCCCAGAGATTCCGGTATGCTGTGTCTTCACTCTCATTGGTTTCAAAGAACATCTTTATTTCTGCCTTCATTTCATGGTTTATCCAGTCAACATTCAGGAGCCATTTATTCATTTTCCATGAAGTTGTGTGGTTCTGAGTTAGTTTCTTAATCCTGAGTTCCAATTTGATTGCACTGTGGTCTGAGAGACTGTTACGATTTCTGTTCTTCTGCATTTGCTAAGGAGTGATTTACTTCCAATTATGTGGTTGATTTTAGAGTAAGTGCCATGTGGTGCTGAGAAGAACGTATGTTCTGTGGATTTGAGGTTGAGAGTTCTGTAAATGTCTATTAGGTTCGCTTAGTCAAGATCTGCATTCAAATCCTGGATTTCCTTGGTGATTTTCTGTCTCATTGATCTGTCTAGTATTGACAGTGGAGTGTTAAGGTCTCCCACTATTATTGTAGGTCATTAAAAACCTGCTTTATGTATCTGGGTACTCCTGTATTGGGTGCATATATGTTTAGAATAGTTAACTCTTCTTGTTATATTGATCCTTTTACCATTATGTAATGCCCTTCTTTGTCTCTTTTGATTTTTTTTGGTTTAAAGTCCATTTTATCAGAGACTAGGATTGCAACTCCTGATTTTTTTTGCTGTACATTTGCTTGGTACATTTTCTTCCATCCCTTTATTTTGAGTCTGTGTGTCTTTGCACGTGAGATGGGTCACCTGAATACAGCACACCAATGATTCTTGTCTTTTTAACCTATTTGCCTGTCAGTGTCTTTTGATCGGGGCATTAAGTTCATTTACATTTAATTTTAATATTGTTATGTGCAAATTTGATCCTGCCATTTTATTACAGGTTGGTTGTTTTGTCCTTTTGTTGGCGTAATTTCTTCATCGTATTGTTGTTCTTTACTAATTGGTTCTTTTTGCCATGGCTGGTACTGATTTTTCCTTTCTGTGTTTAGTGTTTCATTCAGGAGGTCTTGTAGGACAGGTCTGGTAGTGACAAAATCTCAGCAATTGCTTGTCCGTAAAGGATTTTATTTCTCCATCACTTATGAAGCTTAGTTTGGCTGGATATGCAATTCTGGGTTGAAAGTTCTTTTCTTTAAGGATGTTGAATATTGGCCCCCACTCTCTTCTGGCTTGTAGGGTTTCTGCTGTGAGTCTGATGGGCTTCCCTTTGTGGGTAACCTGACCTTTCTCTCTGGCTGCCCTTAGTATGTTTTCCTTTGTTTCAACCCTAGTGAATCTGATGATTATGTGCCTTGGGGTTGTTCTTCTAGAGGAGTATCATTGTGGGATTCTATTTCCTGTATTTGAATGTTGGCCTGCCTTGCTAGGTTGGGGAAGTTTTCCTGGATAATATCCTGAAGAGTGATTTCTAGCTTGGATTCATTTTCCCCATCATCTTCCAGGACATTGATCAAGCATAGATTAGATCTTTTCACATAATCCCATATTTCTTGAAGGCTTTGATCATTTCTTTTCACTCTTTATTCTCTTAATTTGTTCTCCATCCAGCTTTGTTCACTTGCTGGTGAGGAGTTGTGATCCCGTGGTGGGGGAGAGGCGTTCTAATTTTTGTTGGTTTCATTCTTCTTGCGCTGGTTTCTTCCCATCTCATTGAATTGTATAGTTCTGATCTCAGGTATCTGCTTAGGGAGGCAGCCTTTCCTTTGTGCGCCTGCAGAGGTGCTGCTGGGCTGCCACAGATTCAGTGGAGCTGTTGTGTCTTTTATTTACTCAGGAAAATTAGGCCAGCTTATGCAATGGTGGATTCCCTTCCACCTGCCATTCTTGGTCATTCCTGGTCACTCTCTAACTGATGTTTGGGTACGAAACTCTAGAGTGAGAGTTTTTTGCCTCCTGGGCTTTGTGCGAGGGGTATCCATCCTGCTGTATGGGCTGTTTTCCTGTTTTCAGTTCCCCTTCTTCCTGGGGAGTGGGTGGCTCCATCCAGCCAGCTTTCTGGCATTTGCGTTAGGTAGTGCTTCCACCTAGATCTATGCTGATGGCCCCAACACCGGCCGAAGTTGCTGTTCTGCCCTGTTCAGGTAGCTTGCTGAGGTTTTTCAGCCTGGTGAAGATCTTCTGTTCTGTGGGTTGTAGAGTGCTTGGGTGGAGCACTGTATCCAAACCGAAGTCCCAGATGGGGAGATCCCCCTGTCCTCCAGTCAGTTGCACTCACCTCTTGGGTGGGGCAGTGCCCCACCTTGCCTCAACTTGCCATATGTGGTTTATACCCACTGTCCAACCAGATCCACAAAATGAGCCTGGTACCTCATTTGTGATTGTGGAGACCAGGTGGCTTCTGTGTCTCTCTCTCTGGGAGCTGCTTTCTGGAGCTGCCTCTTATTTGGCCATCTTGGTATCCCTCTGCAGTAGAAATTTCTAAGCAGGAAAACATTCAGAATGTGGTCTGGCTGCTTCTAACAGTATGAGCTTAAATATGTGAGCAAAGAGATTTGGCAAGATGCTTGACAAATTGTAATACTTCTTTCTAAGTTTGGATCAGTTTCCAGAATTGTATTCTGTACATTGTTAATACTGCTAAAAGTTTCTAAGGATTATTTTAAAGTTGAACTTTTTTCTAGTTTCACTTCCTCTGGGGAATCTTTTTTCAGCACAATCACTTCCCGCAATTATGTCAATAATTTAACTTTCATTAAGTTATTCTGACTGCATATCTACAGTATTGACATCCCAACCATCAGCTATCTCTATTATAAGTGTACTTACATTCAACTCAAATTTTTATTTTCAACATTATCACTTTTCTGTACTTCCATTTTTGTTGCTTAAATTCCTTTTTATCAAGTTGTGTACAATGTCATGTGGATTAATCACTTTGAGTCAAAGAGGCAATCAAACTGCCCACTTTCTGTCTGTGTATATGTTTACAAACTGAATAACAGACATGAAGTGAACAATTACAAACAGAATTTGAAAGAAGTGTTGTGACTGGCACACTAATGATGATATACGTCTGTTGTTCACATCGTGATTTTGAAACCAAAGAACTAGCAGCGATGTTTGTACTTTATGCAATTATTTCCAGTAAAAATACAACAATAATAAATCATGTTATTTAGATTATTTAACTAAATCATGGTAACTGAAGTTTATATGTATCAGAAGAATGGAAAGTGAGAATTACCTGTTGATATGGTTTGAATTTTTGTCTCCACCCAAATTTCATGTTAACTTCTAATCCTCAATACTGGACCAGTGGGAGGTGATTGAATCATAGGGGCAGACTCTGCACTTGCTGTTCTCATGATAGTGATTTCTCTCAAGATCTGTTTGTTCACAAGTATGTAGCACCTTTCCCTTCCCCCTCTTTCTTCTGCTGGGGCCATGTAAGACATACCTCCTTCCTCTTCACCTTTCACCATGATTGTAAATTTCCTGAAACCTCCCTAGGCATGCTTACTAGGCAGCCTGTGAAACTTTGAGCCTATTAAAGTATTTTTTTTCATAACTTGCACAGTCTCTAGTAGTTCTTTATAGAAATGTGAGAACAGACTAATATAGAAATATGAGAATGGACTGATTGGTACTGGAAGTGGGGCATTGCTATAAAGATAGTTGAAAATGTGGAAGTGATTTTTCAACTGGGTGACAGGCAGAGTTTGGAAAAGTGAGGAGGGCTCAGAATAAGACAGAAACATGAGGGAATGCTTGGAACTTCATAGAGACCTGTTACATTTTTTTTGACCTATATACTAATAGTGGTATGGACAATGAAATCTAGGCTTAGACATTCTCAGATATGGATAAGGAACTTATTGGGAAGTAGAGAAGAGGTCACTTTTGTTATGCATTGCAAAAAATTGGCGGTATTGTCACCCTGCTCTAGAGATTTGCAGAATTTTGAACTTGAGAAATATGATTCAGGGTATCTGGCAGTAGAAATTTGTAAGCAGCAAAGCATTCAGAATATGGTCTGGCTGCTTCTACCAGTATGAGCTTATATTTGGGAGCAAAGAGATATTCCGAAACTGGAAATTATATTTAAAAGGGAAACATAGATAGTGAAGGTTTGGAAAATTTGCAGCCCTGTCATGTGAGAAAAAAGAAAAAGCCCATTTTTAGGGAAGAATTCAAGCAAGTTGCAGAAATTTGTAAAAGTACTCTGGAGCCAAATGTTAATAGCCAAGAAAATGGGAAAATGCCTCAAAGGCACTTCAGAGTCCATCATGGCAGTACCTGAAAAACAGAAAGCTCTGTGGGGAATGTTCACATACCTGGAGGCCTAGGAGAAAAGAATGATTTCATGGGCAGACCCCAAGGTACAAGTGGTCTGTGCAAACTCAGGACACTGTTCCCTGTGTCCTAGCTGCTCCAGCTCCTGCTGTGGCTAAAAGGGGGCAAGGTACAGCTTGGACTATTGCTTCAGAGGGTGAAAATTGTAAGCCTTGGTGACTTCCACCTTATATTAAGACTGTGGGTGGACAAAGAGTTGAGGCTTGTGAGCTTCCACCTAGATTTCAGAGTATGTATAGAAATGCCTGGATGTCCAGGAAAATGTCTGTTGCAGAAGCACAGCCCTCATGGAGAACCTCTGCTAGAGCAATGTGGAGGAGAAATGTGAGGTTAGATCCACCGCAAATATTCTGCATTGGGTCACTGCCTAGTGGAGCTGTGAGAAAAGGACCACTGTCTTCCAGATCCCAGACTGGTAAGTCCATTGACAGCTTGCACTGTGCACCTGTAAAAACTGCAGGTACTCAGTACCAGCCTATAAAAGCAGCTGAGGGGGATGTACCTTGCAGAGCCACAGGGGTAGTGATGCCCAAGGCCTTGGGAGATTACCCCTTTTACTAGTGGCCTGAGTCTGAAACATGGAGTAAATGGAGATTATTCTGAAGTTTTAAGATTTAATGTCTGTCCAGCTGTATTTCAGAATTGCATGGGACCTGTAGCCTCCTTGTTTTGACATATTTTTTCCTTTGGAGCAGTAGTATTTAGTCAATTCCTGTGCCCCCGTTGTATCTTGGAAATAACTACCTAGTTTTTTATTTTATAGGTTCACAGGCAGAAGGGACTTGACTTGTCTTTGATGAGACTTTGGACTGTGGACTTTTGAGTTAATGCTTAAATGAGTTAAGACTGTGGAGGATTGCTGGGAAGCTATGACTATGTTTTGCGATTTGAGAGGGACATGAGATTTGAGAGGGGCCTAGGCAGAATGATATGGTTTGGATTTGTGTCACTGCCCAAATTTCTTGCCAAATAGTAATCCTCAATATTGGAAGAGGTGCCTAGTGGAAGGTTATTATATGATGGTGGCAGAGTTTCCTCTTGCTGTTCTCATAATAATGAATGAGTCCTCATGAGATCTGCTCATTTAAAATTGTGTAGCACCTCCTCTTATTCCCTTTTCCTCCTCCTCCAGCTATGTAAGATGTGCATCCTTCCTCTTTGCCATTCACCATGATTGTAAGTTTCCTGAGGCCTACCCAGCCATACTTCCTGTACAGCCTGCATAACTGTGATTCAATCAAATTTCTTTTCTATATACACTACCCAGTCTCAGGCAGTTCTTTACAGCAATGTAATAACAGACTAATACACCTGTATTTGGATATGATTTACTTATGTTATGGTAGAAGCCTGAGATCTGACAGGTTATAGAAGCTATGACAGTTTACAAGATTTCTTGAAAGATTGGAGTTGTTAACATATAGTTCAAAGTTGTCTGTTGGAAGCTCACTTTAATACTAGAGACTGTACAATTAAGACACTCTAATGAATGAATCATAAATACTAAGATAAGGTGTATTCTGCCAAACTGAGGGAAGACCTAAACCCCCATTAAAGAATCAACATCACACGTAGAATTTTGCCATGCATATTACCTCCAAGAAAGAGGAATACCAGGAAAGTTGGTACTCACCTGAAAACCTGAAAAGCAAGAAAATATATAGTGGCAGATGATTTAAAAGGGGGCCACACTCTGCCACAGGTAAATAAATTTCTAGATAGACCAGAATGAGTTCTAGATAAGAGGTCTCATGCAATTTATGTTCCCAGTGCAGCAAATTTTGCTGAGCTTCTTTTCTGACTGACTAGGTAAAGCTTTCTCTGCCTGAGGCCTTAGCTGTTCCTTATTTTGAACAGCTTGTCTCTACTATTACTGTATCAGTAAAATTCAAACTACAGCTCCTGTTGGTAACCATGTTCTTGGTAAGTATATCATTAGAAATCTCTATCTGCCATATAGCCTTGTATGTGTTCTCTATCTCTCTCTTTCATTCACTAATTTATTCAATCAATATTTCTAGAGACAGTATTATATGTCAAAAACAGTGGTACTGGTTGGCAGAGATACATTTTGAAAAAAATGTAGACTTAGTAACTCAGCCACTGCCAACATGCAGTTTACAATCTAGTGACAGATGTAGGCATCAACAACATAACAGAAATTATTCATAATTAAAACTAACATTTGATCATTGCACATGGCATATATGTATCTAAATATCACTTTGTGCTCTATAAGTATGTACAATTATTACATGTCAA
Source organism: Plecturocebus donacophilus (assembly GCA_004027715.1). Classification (NCBI taxonomy): domain Eukaryota; kingdom Metazoa; phylum Chordata; class Mammalia; order Primates; family Pitheciidae; genus Plecturocebus; species Plecturocebus donacophilus. Next base: position 70,843 of record PVKP010004609.1, read on the forward strand.
CTAAAACTTAAAGAAAAAAAGCCATTTTAATTGATAAACATAGAAAGCATGCAGAGAAAAACATGAGTAAAGCATCTGGTGAAGGACTTGGGATAGCTGCCTTAGAATTGTTCTAAAAAAATCAATCCCAATTTTATTTGGCAATTTTTGTATGCCAGACACTGTGCTGCCTGCCTTAACATATTATTATTTTATTTATTTCTTACAACTGTCCCAGCAGGTATTATTTTCTTTATTACACAAATAAGAAAATAGAGCTTCAGTTCAGAAATCTTGTATTCCTGTCTGGTGATATAAAAGTTTTAAAATTCAGACTCAAGCTATTCACAAGATACACATATTATATCATTCCAATTATGTAAAATATCTAGCATAGAGACTAAATTGAAGAAGCTAAATAGCTGCCAATCACTGTGTATGTTGGAGGGAGAAGTAGGGGGTAGGGGTAGCTGGACAATAAATTCTATCTGCTGATATATATGGGTTTTTAGGGGAGATATATCTGTGAGTATCCTGAAATTTGGTGAATTGTCCACTCTAAGAAGTAGAGTTTTATGGTATGTGGATTATATCTTAATAAAACTAAGAAAAAAAAACTGACAAAAATACTCTGAAACACAGAGAAATTATACTATAAAAGCATAAAACAAAGGGACCTACTTTAAGCTGTGAAGGCAGGGAAACCATCCTAAGGAAGTAATGCTCAAGTGTAGAATGTGCAGGGATTAACTAAGTCAATAGTATGTATTAGGGGCAATTGATTTACAATAGATAGAGGCAAAATTGAAGGAGGGGTCCCAAGATGGCCAACTAGATGTAGCCAGGAGGAATATCTGGCGCTGAGGGACTGGGACATTGGGAAAATAGGTCCACTCCAAGCAGATATTCAAAGAGAAAGCATTGAGAGTAAACAGAAGGAAGACACAGATGCTAGGCTGAAGTAGTGGGAAGCTGGGAACTCTGCACAGGGCTACCAAACACCAGGATGCGTTCCTGTCCTTCAGTGACTTCTGAGGAGGGGGTGAGTTCAAAATAAAAGGATCAAAATGCTTTTACCAAAGGCCTTTGGAATCCTTCCAGGAGGAGATCTCTGGAACTCCATGGACACATGAGTTGGCAAAGAAAACTGTTTAGAGAAGTGATAGGGGCGAAACTTCAGATGAGGTGGAGCCAGGTGGGTTTGGCATGAGAGCATCTGCAGTGGAACACAGACTAGGAAACCCATCCTTCTAGGCTACTGTAGATGCCAGAGGATACTTTAGCCCTTGGGGGAGCTAACAGAGCTGAAACCTGCTGGGAATTTTTGCCCATGAAATTGGCCAGTCCAACTTGAGCACCCTTTGGTCAGCTGGCCTCACCCAGGGCCCCAACCTACCCATTCCTACTTACAGTGCAGCCCCTAGGTACCTCCTGGGAGCCAGCATGATAGCTCTTGTGCTAGCGGATGGCACCAGACCAGCAGAGTGCTCCAGCAGAGAATACCCATCGACATGCAACAGCCTACCTGTGCCATCCCCTCATTGCAGCTTTCCCTGTGCCACTTTGACTACAGGCACTTGCCCACAGCCACTCCCCACATCACTTTGCCAGTGCATGCAGGCAGCCCTTACTTTCCTTTTCCTGCCAGTGCATGTGTGCACATACACTCTGCATGCCAATGATGCCAGATAAGCCCACCGGACATCTGATCATCCTGCTGCACCATCATTTTCATCAGAGCATTAGCAGGTATGGAGCTCACCAGTTCAGCCTCTGCCAGCACCATGTCCCTGAGCTGCCACGCCGCTGCTTCCAGATGAGTCCACCTCACATCCACTCACCCTGCTGCATCACCACTGTCGTCAGAGCATTAACAGTCGTGGAACTCACTAGCTCTATCTCTGCCAGCACCATGTCCCTTTGCTTACACAGTTGTCAGTGCAAAACTAGGCATGGAAAATAGCAAAAATACCCTCTACCTTGAGGAGCCACTGTCACCAGAGTGAATGTACATGACATGAAGTATGCAAAGAGTCCTACGATCCCCAGCACCCTGCCCTCATACTAAAATAACCACCAACAGGAATGCTTGCACAGTTGTCAGAGGGGGACCCTTGTCCCTCCAGCCATGCTATCACTGCCATCACTGCCATAGTTGCAAATACCCCAAGGTCAACAAATATTATAAAGAACAGCAAAACAAAAATTCAAAGACTGCAACTTCAAAGATTGCAGAAACACCAGGCCGCAAAGATGAGAAAGAGCCAGCACAAGAACTCTAACAACTCGAAAAGCCAGAGTGCCTCCTTCCCTCCGAATCACCACACTAGTTCTCCAGCAGAAGTTCTTAGCTGAGCTGAGATGGCTGAAATAACAGAATGAAGTTCTGAATACTGACAGGAATGAAGATCATCAAGATTCCGAAAAATGTAGAAACCCAGTCTAAAGAAGCTCAAAATCACAATATAATGATACAGGAGCTGACAGACAAAATAGCCAGTATAGAAAGGGATGTAACCAAACTGATAGAGCTAAAAAACACTACAAGAATTTCACACTGCAAAAACAAGAATAAACAGAAGAAGGGAAAGAAACAATCTCAGCACTTGGAGTTTGACTTTCTGAAAAGACTACAAATAAGAGAAAGAAATGTACATGGCTTTGGAGAAATATGTAATCATGTAAAAGACAGCTTTTACAACTCATTGGTGTATCCATAAAAGATGGGGAGAATGGAAGCAAATTGGAACATATTTCAGAATAATATTCATGAAAACTTCCCCAACCTAGCTAAGAAAGACCACATTCAAACTTAGGAAATGCAGGGAACTCCCACAAAATACTTCACAAAAAATTATTACACAGACACATAATTATGAGATTCTCCAAGTTCAAATTAAAGAAAAATCTATTAAAGGAAGCTAGAGAGAAAGGACAGGTCACATATGAAGGGAAGCCCATTAGACTAATAGTGCACTTCTCAGCAGAAACCCTAAAAGTGAGAGGAGATTGAGGGTCTCTATTCAACATTCTTGAAAAGAAATTTTAAAAATTGTATATGTGAAAAAATTAAGTTTTATAAGCAAAGGGAAAATAATTTAAGTTTCAAACAAGAACATTATGAGGAAATTTGTGATAAAATCTGCCTTACAAGAGCTCCTGAAAGAAGCATTTAATCTGGAAAGATAAAAAATCTGTTACCAGCCATTACAAAAAAAAAAAAAAAAGAAAAATCACTTACGTACACAGACCAGTGACACTATAAAGTAATCACACAAAAATCTCAGGGTTTTAAACAGCTAATAAAACAATGACAGGATCAAATTCTCCCACTTCACTGCTAACCTCGAATGTAAATAGGCTATGTGCCACATTTAAAAGGCACAGAGTGGCAAACTGGAAAAAGAAGAAAAACTTAATGGCATGCTGTCTTCAAGATGCCCATTTCATATTCGGTGACACCCATAAGATCTGTATTAGCCCATTTTCACATTGCTGATAAAGACATACCTGAGACTGCAAAGACAAAGAGGCTTAATGGACTTATATTTCCACATGGCTGGGAAGGCCTCACAATCATGGTGGAAGGTGAAAGGCATGTCTCATATGGCAGTAGACAAGAGAGAGAAATTGCACAGAGAAACTCTCATTTTTAAAACTATGAGATCTTATGAAACCTATTCACTATCATGAGGAGAACAGCACGGGAAAGATCTGTCCTCATGATTTACCTCCCACCCAGTGTCTCCCACAACACGTGGGGATTAAACATGAGAATTATGTGGGGACACATACAAACCATATAAGCTCAAAATAAAGGGATAGAGAAAAACCTACCAACCATGTAGAAAATGGAAAATAGTGAGTATTGCAGTCTTAATTTCAGATAAAACAGACATTAAACTAACAAAAAATTTTAAAGAAAGAGTATTAAATAATGGTAAAAGGTTCCATTCAACAAGAAGTTATACCTATCTTAAATACATATGCACCCAGGACAGGAGCAACTGGATTCATGAAACAAACTTTTACAGACATTCAGAGACTTATACTCCAAGACCTGGCACAGTGGCTCATGTCCACAATCCCAGCATTTTGAGAGGCTGAGGCAAGTGGATCGCTTTTGGTCAGCAGCTCAAGACCAGCCTGGCTAACATGGTAAAACCTTATCTTTACTAAAATACAAAAATTAGCCGGGTTTGATGGCAGGCACACGTAATCCCAGCTACTCTGGAGGCTGAAGCAGGAGAATCCTATGAAGCCAAGAGGCAGAGGTTGCAGTGAGCCAAGATCATGCCGCTGCACTCCACCCTGGACAACAGAGCAAGACTCCATCTCAAAAAGCAAAGAAAGCCTGGGTGCAATGCTTCATACCTGTAATCCCAGCATTTTGGAAGGCTGAAGCAGTTGGATCATTTAAGGTCAGGAGTTCAAGACCAGCCTGGCCAACATGGTGAAACTCCATCTCTACTAAAAATACAAAAATTAGCTGGGTGGTGGTGACACGTGTCTGTAATCACAGCTACTCAAGAGGCTGAGGCAGGAAAATTGCTTGAACCTGGTTGGTGGAGGATGCAGTGAGCTGAAATGGCACCACTGCACTCTGGTTTGGGCAAGAAGGTGAGACACTGTCTCAAAGAGAGAGAGATTGAGAGAGAGAAAGAGAGAGAAAGACTTACACTCCAACACAATAATAGTGGGAGACTTCAACACTCCACTAATCACACTGACCAAGTTAGACAGATTATAGAGCCAGAATATTAATAAACATATTCAGCACCTTAATTCCCTACTGAAAATAATGGATTGATAGACATTTACAGAATTCTCCAAAATAACAGAATATACAGTCTTCTCATCTGCACATGATGCATACTCTAAAATTAAGCATACAATTAGGCATAACACATTTCTCAGCAAATGCAAAAGAACGAAAATTATACCAACAACTCTCTTGTACCATAGTGCAATAAAAATGTAATTCAACACTAAGAAAATGCTTCAAAAATTCTCAACTAAATACTAGCAAACATAATCCAGCAACATATCGAAAATCTAATCCATCATAATCACATGGGCTTTGTCCCTGGATGCAATGTTGGTTCAATATATGCAAATCAATAAATGTGATTCATCACATAAACAGAACTAAAGAAAAAGGCATATGATTATCTCAATAGATGCAGAAGGGCTTCAAATAAAATTAAAGATTCCTTCATGTTTAAAATTCTCATCAAATAGGTATTGAAGGACGATACCTCAAAATAAAAGCCATCTATGTCATACTCACAGCCAACATCATAATGAATGCACAAAAACTGAAAGCATTCTTTTTGAAAACTTGCACAAGATGAGGATGGTCTCTCTCACCACTCCTATTCAGCATAATATTGGAAGTCCTGGCCAGAGCAATCAGGTTAAAAAAAAAAACATAAAACACATTCAAATAGAAAGAGAAGTCAGAATATTCATGCTTTTAGATGGCATGATTCTACATCTAGACAACATTATAGTCTTGGTGCAGAAGCTCATCAAGGTGATAAACAACTTCAGCAAAATTTAAGAATATAAAATTAACATAGAAAATCACTGGTATTCCAGTAAGTTAACAATAGCTATGTCGAGAGCCAAACCAGAAACAAAATCCAATTCACAACTTTTCCAGAAAAAGAATGGAATATTTACAAAGACAGCTAACCAGGGAGGTTAAAGATCTTTACAAGGAAAACTAACAAACGCTGTTCGAGAAAATCAGATTACTGTAGCCTTGTAGTATAGTTTCAAGTCCGGTAGCGTGATGCCTCCCACTTTGTTTTTTTTGCTTAGAATTGACTTGGCTATGCGGGCTCTCTTTTGGTTCCATATGAATTTTAAGGTGTTTTTTTCCAGTTCTGTGAAGAAGGTCATTGGTAGCTTGATGAGGATAGCATTGAATTTGTAAATTACTTTGGGCAGTATGGCCATTTTCACGATATTGATTCTTCCTAACCATGAACATGGAATGTTTCTCCATCTGTTTGTGTCCTCTGTTATTTCATTGAGCAGTGGTTTGTAGTTCTCCTTGAAGAGGTCATAAATCATTCTACTATAAGGACACATGCACACGAATGTTCATTGCAGCACAGTTTACAATAGCAAAGACCTGGAACCAACCCAAATACCCATCAATGATAGACTGCACAGGGAAAATGTGGCACATATACACCATGGAATATTATGCAGCCATCAAAAACGATGAGTTAGTGTCCTTTGTAGGGACATGGATGAACCTGGAAACCATCATTCTCAGCAATCTGACACAAGAACACAAAATCAAACACCGCATGTTCTCACTCATAGGCGGGTGTTGAACAATGAGAACACATGGACACAGGGAGGGGAGCATCACACACTGGAGTCTGTAGGGGGGAAATAGGGGAGGGACAGTAGGGGTGGGGAGTTGGGGAGAGATAGCATGGGGAGAAATGCCAGATATAGGTGAAGGGGAGGAAGGCAACAAATTACACTGCCACGTGTGTACCTATGCAACAATATTGTATGTTCTTCACATGTACCCCAAAACCTAAAATGCAATAAAAAATAAAATTAAAAAAAAAAAAGAAAATCAGAGATGACCCAAACAAATGGAAACACATCCCATGCTCATGGATGGTTAGAATCAATATTGTGAAAATGACCATACTTCCCAAAGCAATTTATAAATTAAATCCTATTCTTATCAAAGAACAAATTATGTTTTTCTAAGAGCTAGAGAACCTTATTTAAAAATGCATATGGAACTAAAAAGGAGCCTGAATAGCCAAGACAATCCTATGCAAAAAGAAAAAAGGAGATGGCATCGTGCTTCTCAACTTCAAACTATACTACAGGGCTATAGTAAGCGAAACAGCTTGACTCTGTTACACAAACTAACTCATAGATAAATGGAACAGAATACACAATCCAGGAATAAGCCTTCACACTTTCAACCATCTTATCTTCACCAAAGCTGCAAAAACAAGCAATGACAAAGGGACTCCTTATTCAGTTGACGGTGCTGGGATAACTGGCTAGGCATACACAGAAGATTGTAACAGGACCCCTTATTTACCCTATATACAAAAATCAATTCAAGATGGATTATAGGCTTAAATGCAAAATCCCAAACTATGAAAACCCTGGAAGACAATCTTGGTGATAAAATTCTGCACATATGACCTGGAAAAGATTTCATGATGAAGATGCCATAAGAAATTAGAACAAAAACAAAAGTAAAAATGGGATCTACTTAAACTTCTACAGAGCAAAAATAACTATCAACAAAGAAAACAGCCAACATACAGAATGAGAGAAAATACTTGCAAACTATGCATCTGACAGTGGTCTAATATCCAGCATCTATAAGGAATTTAACTTTACAAGCAAAATATCAACTATATTAATAATTGGGAAGGGTAATTTCATAAAAAGTCAAAACCCATTGGTGTGCTGTATCCAGGAAACACATCTCACATGCAAGGTCACACATAGGCTTAAAATAAAGGGATGGAGGAAGATTTACCAAGCAAATGGAGAGCAAAAAATAGCAGCAGTTGCAATTCTAGTCTCTGATAAAATAGACTTTAAACCAACAAAGCTCAAAAGAGACAAAGAAGGGCAATGCATAATGGTAAAAGTATCAATGCAACAAGAAGAGCTAATAATCCTAAATACATAGGCACCCAATACAGGAGCAACCAGATACATAAAGCAAGTTCTTAATGACCTACAAAGAGACTTAGACTCCCATACAATAATAGTGAGAAACTTTAACACTCCGCTGTCAATATTAGACAGATCAACAAGACAGAAAATTAGCAAGGATATCCAGGACTTGCATCCTGCAAGGATATCCAGGTCCAGCAAGCAGATCTGGACCAACTGGACCTAACAGACATCTATAGAACTCTCCCCCCCAAATTCACAGAATATACATTCACGGCACCACATCACACTTACTCTAAAATTGACCACATAATTAGAAGTAAATCACTCCTCAGCAAATGCAAAAGAATGGAAATCATAACAAACAAGTCTCTAAGACCACAGTGAAATCAAATTAGAACTCAGGATTAAAAAACTCATGCAAAACTGCAAAACTACATGGAAACTTAACAACTTGCTCCTGAATAACTACTGGATAAATAATGAAATGAAGGCAGAAATAAAGATGTTCTTTGAAACAAATAGGAATGAAGACACAACATACCAGAATCTCAGGAACATATTTAAAGTAATGTCTAGAGGGAAATTTATAGCAATAAATGCCCATATGAGAACTAAGGAAAGATCTAAAATCAACACCATATCATCAAAATTAAAAGAACTACAGGAGCAATATCAAACACATTCAAAAGCTAGCAGAAGACAGAAATAACTAAGATCAGAGTAGAACTGAAGGAGATAGAGACACAAAAAACCCTTCAAAAAATCAATAAATCTAGAAGCTGGTTTTTTGAAAAGATCAACAAAATAGATAGATTGCTTGCCAGACAAATAAAAAAAATAAGAGAGAAGAATTGAATAGATGCAATAAAAAATGGTAAAGGGGATATCATGACCAATTCCACAGAAATACAAACTAACGTCAGAGATTACTACAAACAACTCTATGTACATAAACCAGTAAATCTAGAAGAAATGAATAAATTACTGGACACTTACACTCTCTCAAGACTAAACCAAGAAGAAGCTGAAACCCTGAATAGACAAATAACAAGGTGTGAGGTTGAGGCAGCAATTAATAACGTACCAATGAAAAAAAGTCCAGGTCCAGACAGGTTAGCAGCCAAATTCTACCAAACGTACAAAAAGGAACTGGTACCATTCCTTCTGAAACTAGTCCAAAGAATACAAAAAGAGGGAATACTGCCTATCTCATTTTATAAGACCAGCATGATCCTGATACCAAAACCTGACAAGGATACAACTAAAAAAGAAAATTTCAGCACAATATCCACAATGAACATCAATGCAAACATTTTCAATGAAATGATGGCAAACTGAATACAACAGCATATCAAAAAGCTGACCCATCACAATCAATTAGGTTTCATCCCAGGGATGCAAGACTGGTTCAACATAAGAAAGTCTATAAACATAGTCCATCAGATAAACACAATCGAAGACAAAAACCACATGATTATCTCAATAGATGCAGAGAAGGCCTTCAACAAAATTCAACAGTACTTTATGTTAAAAACTCTCAATAAACTGGGTATCGATGGAATGTATCTTAAAATAATAAAAGCTGTCTACAACAAGCTCATAGCCAATATCATATTGAATGGGCAAAAACTGGAAGCATTCCCTTTGGAAACTGGCACTAGACAAGGGTGGCCTCTCTCAACATTCCTATTCAAAATAGTATTGGAAGTTCTAGCCAGAGCAATCAGGCAAGAAAAAGAAATAAATGGTATTCAATTAGGAAAAGAGGAAGTCTAATTGTCTCTATTTGCAGACAACATGATTGTATATTTAGAAGACCCCATTATCGCAGCCCAAAATCTCCTTAAGATGATAAGCAACTTTAACAACGACTCAGGATACAAAATCAATGTGCAAAAATCACAAGCATTCCTATACACCAATAACAGACAAACAGAGAGCCAAATCATGAGCGAACTTCCATTCACAATTGCTACAAAGAGAATAAAATACCTAGGAATACAACTAACAAAGGATGTGAAGGACCTCTTCAAGGAGAACTACCAACCACTGATGAAGGAAATAAGAGAGGACACAAACTGATGGAAAAACATCCCATTCTCATGGTTAGGAAGAACAAATATCATGAAAATGGCCATGATGCCCAAAGTAATTTATAGATTCAATGCTATCCCAATCAAGCTACCATTAACCTTCTTCACAGAACTGGAAAAAAAACCACCTTGAACTTTATATGGAACCAACAAAGAGCCTGCATAGCCAAGACAATCCTAAGCAAATAGAACAGAGCTGAAAGCATCATGCTACCTGACTTGAAACTATACTATAAGGCTACAGTAATCAAAACGGCATGGTACTGGTACCAAAACAGAGATATAGACCAATAGAAAAGAATAGAGGTCTCGGAAATAATGCCAGATACCTACAATCATCTGATCTTTGAGAAACCTGATAAAAACAAGCAATGGGGAAATGATTTCCTGTTTAATAAATGGTGCTTGGAAACCTGGCTAACTATGTGCAGAAAGTAGAAACTGGACACATTCCTTATACCTTAAACAAAAAATAACTCCAAATGGATTAAAGATTTAAACATAAGACCTAACACCATAAAAACCCTAGAAGAAAACATAGGCAAAACCATTCAGGACATAGGCATAGGCAAGGACTTCATGACTAAAACACCAAATGCAAGGGCAACAAAAGCCAAAATGGATAAATGGGGTCTAATTAAATTTAAGAGCTTCTGCACAGCAAAAGAAGCAATCATTAACTGGAAACCAAAAGACTGGGAAAATATTTTTGCAATCTACTCATCTATCAAAGGGCTAATATTCAGAATCTACAAAGAACTAAAACAAATTTACAAGAAAAAATCAAACAACCCCATCAGAAATTGGGCAAAGGATATGAACAGGCACTTTTCAAAAGAAGACATTTATGTGGCCAAGAAACATGACAAAATGCTCGTCATCACTGGTCATTAGAGAAATACACATCAAAACCACATTGAGATACCATCTCAGGCCAGTTAGAATAGCGATCATTAATGGAGACAACAGATGCTGGAGAGGATGTAGAGAAATAGGAACACTTTTACACTGTTGGTGGGAGTTTAAATTAGTTCAACCATTGTGGAAGACAGTGTGGTGATTCCTCAAGAATCTAGAAATAGAAATACCATTTGACCCAGCAATCCCATTACTGGGTATATACCTAAAGGATTATAAGTTGTTCTATTGTAAAGACACATGCACATGTATGTTCATTGTGGCACTGTTTATAATATCAAGTACTTGGAACCAGCCCAAATGACCTCAAGGATATACTGGATAAAGAAAATGTGGCACATATACACCATGGAATACTATACAGCCATCGAAAAGGATGAGTTCATGTCCTTTGCAGGGACATAGATGAATCTGAAAACCATTATTCTCCACAAACTGACACAAGAACAGAAAACCAAAAACTGCATGTTCTCACTTATAATTTAGGTGTTGACCAATGAGAACACATGGACACAGGGAGGGGAACATCACACATGTGGTCTCTTGGGGGGTGGGGGGCTGGGGGGTGATAGCAGTGGGTGGGGAGGTTGGGGAGGGATAACATTAGGAGAAATACCTAATGTAGGTGATGGGGGATGGAGGCAGCAAATCACCATGGCATGTGTATACCTATGTAACAATCCTGCAAAATCTGCACATGAACCCCAGAACTTAAAGTATAATAAAAAATAAACAAAAATCATAAATGAAATCAGAAACTAGTTTTTTTAAATAACAAAATAGACCACTAGCTACACTAATAAAGGAGAGAGAGAAGAATCAGATAGACACAATAAAAAATGATAAAGGGGCTATCACCACTGACCCCACAGAAATACAAACCACAATCAGATAATACTATAAACACCTCTACACAAACTAAAATACCTAGAAGAAATGGATAAATTCCTGGATGCACATATTTTACCAAGACTACACCAGGAAGAAGTTGAATCCCTGAATAGACCAATAACAAGCTCTGAAATTGAGGCAGTAATTCATAGCCTAGCAACCAAAAAAAGACCAAGACCAGACAGATTAACAGCTGAATTCTACCAGAAATACAAAGAGGAGCTGGTACCACTCCTTCTGAAATTACTCCAAAGGAGTTCATCCACCCTAAATCATTTTATGAAGCCAACATCATCCTAATACCAGAACTAGGAAGAGACACAACAAAAAAGAAAACTTCAAGGCCAATATCACTGACGAATATCATGAGAAAATCCTCAATAAAATACTGGCACACCAAATCAGCAGCACATCAAAAAAACTTACATACCACAATCAAGTCGGCTTCATCTCTGATATGTAAGGCTAGTTTAACATATGCTAATCAATAAACATAATTCATCACATAAACAGAACTAAAGACAAAAACCATATGATTATCTCAATAGATGCAGAAAAGGCCTTTGATAAGATTCAACAGCCCTTCATGTTAAAATCTCTCAGTAAACTAGGTATTGATGGAACATATCTCAAACTAACAAGAGCTATTTATGAGAAAAACAAAGCCAATATCATATTGAATGGGCAAAAAGCTTGAAGCATTTCCTTTGAAAACCAGTACAAAACAAGGGTGCCCTCTATCATCATACCTATTCAACGTAGTATTGAAAGTTCTGGCCAGGGCAATCCGACGTGGGAAATAAATACAGGATATTCAAATAGGAAGAGAGGAAGTCAAGTTTTCTCTCTTTACAGATGACATGATTTTATATTCAGAAAACCCCATCATCTCAGCCCCAAAACTTCTCGAACTGATAAGCAACTTCAGCAAAGTCTCAGGATACAAAATCAATTTGCAAAAATCACAAGCATTCCTGTACACCAAAACAGAGTCAAATCATGAAAGAACTCCCGTTCATAATCGCTACAAAAAGAATAAAATACCTAGGAATATACCTAACAAGGGATATGAAGGACCTCTTAAGGGAGAACTAAAAACCACTGCTCAAGGAAATAAGTAGAAAAAAATTATTTTATTTTCTTACTTTTGAGATTGTCTCGCTCTGTCACACATGCTGGAATGCAGCAGCATAATCTCAGCTCGCTGAAATCCTAACCTCCCTGGTTCTAGCAATTCTCTTGCTTCAGCCTCCTGAGTAGCTGAGATCACAGGCACCACCACCACGCACAGCTGATTTTTGTGTTTTTATTAGAGACAGGGTTTCACCCTGATGGCCAGGCTGGTCTAGAACACCTGATCTCAAATGATCCACCTCCTTTGGCCTCCCAAAGTTCTGGGATTACAGGAGTGAGCCACTGCAGCTGGGTTAACTTTACATTTTATTAAATTTTTCTCTTGGAAACCTGGAGTCCTAAAATAAACTTTTTCAAACAATGTTTATTTTGCTTGTTCTTCTAATTCACAGTGAATGAATGTATGAAAACTAATGTTATTAGAGTGAATGTTTATATCCTTATAATTTATCCCCATAACAGTTTAAGAGATAGTTTATTGACTGCCTGTATCTACAGAGGTTGAAGATTCTATTTTGTTTGTAACCTCTATGGCCTATATTCTATAGTTTCACATACCAGATTTGTTAAATCACTTGAATTGAGTGTTACTGATTAAATTGTTAACTTAATTCACTGAGAACATTCCAGAGTCAAGTCTAGAACAAAGAAAAATAAAGACATGCAACAATTCACTTAGCCTGGTTTTTAAACTTTGTCCTCGAAAATGAGCCTAGTCTAAAACCCAAGATGTAACTATCTTTATCTAAAATATTAATTTGTGTCCTATGCACAAAAAAAGAGGGCCACATGATTTCCCCATATTGAGTATTTATGTTTCTCTCACAATTCTGTTAGACAAAATTGCTATACAATTCCTTTAGAAGTCAAGTAATGAAGAAAATTTAATTCAATTGAACAGTATAAAAAGGTTAAATATTATTTAATATTGAAATGTTGATACCTTTTCCTTCTTTCCTCTATGAAACTGGATTGTATTGATTTTCTTTTAATTGTGTCATATCTATTCTATTTTTGAGAAGGAAAAACATGTTATCTACAGTGTTTTATCTTCAGATTCATTCAAGACAGTAGGCCATATCATACCTCCTTCAGGTTTTGTTGTTGTTTTTACTGGTGATAATATCAGACAATCCCTTGAAAGGGAATGCTTGTTATATCACTTCAACATATGGTAGGGAGCATGTCTAAGAGGGCTGATAGTGAGGATGATCACTGCTAAAGGTAAGAATTAAAAGAAGCATCCATAATTTTACAAAATTCTGGATTACCAAATCTTTGAAAAATCTTAGAAATTTGTCTTGCCAGTTTGGCTTTACTGCAATCAGTTTCTTTTATTTTAGGTAAAATGTACTTAAAATTCACACATTAAAAGGATGTAAAACAGGCAAAGGAAGATAGTATTTAACTGCTATTCATCTAAAATATATATTCCTATGTACAGAGAGCCTGGACAGTGTCAAATGAAACAAGCAATTAGTCTCTTTCTAACAGTAAGCAGTTCAAACTGTAACATCATGCCAGCCGTGATTAAGAATGATACAGCACATCATCATTGTCAACACTATTCAGCCAATGTAAACCTTAGTTAGAAATGCACTTGTCAGAGAAAAATGTGCCTTTGATTTCTATTACGCTTTCCCAGTAATTGCTGTCATCAGTGGCAGGTTATTATTACAGTTGAATAGAGTTTCAGTAATTACTTTTGCACAGATTCTAACAGCTTTTAGATTGAAGGATATTCTGACAATTTGAATACTCTTGACAACAATTACCTTTTTTTCTGGTTAACATTGATTCAGTAAAATTAAAAATTAAATCTGTTCGTAGGAAACATGTATGTCATTGGTAAGTGGACTGATATTTTAAAAAATGTGTGAATTGAACAATGATTTAGAATTTTTAAAGTTTTGTTTCTCTTAAGTATTTTTGAAAATCAGCATTAAGGGAGATACAGACCATGTGGCTTAGATTAATATTAAATGATGTGGAATGATTGAAAGAAGTCTTCAATTTGATTACTACCAAAAAATCTAATGTGCTATTATTCTGGAAGAAAATGTGTGCATTGGAAGAGCCTAGACATAATTATGCATATATGCATGCTTGTGTTTGCCAAATACATATGGCTATAAATGACTTTAGTAAGTGGAGAGCAAAGTACATGTACATTCCTACATATTTTGAAGAGTAAAAATATGTTTCTATGATGTTTGCATTTTATGACATAAAAATTGTGTGCTTATACCAAGTCAAGTGGAGAACTGATGCAATTAAAAAGAACATTTAGGATTAAACCACTTTGATTTAAGGCTTTGAAAAATTCAGATAATGAAGACCACAGAATATGCTATGTGAAATATTAAGATAATCACTTTAATTCTGTATTTAGTTTTATAGTCACATACTTATGGATGTCCAAGCTGTGGTCATATTTGAAATATTCTTAATGTATTAACTAAAGAAAGTAAACATTACTGAGCAGTCACTTGTGAATGAAGACAAGAAATAAAAAGTAAATGATAGGTTATGCAAAGGTTTCTAAATAAATATAATTTAAAATATTGGTTTCAAATGCCAGAATAAAGTATTATATATAGAAAGTATTAATAACCAAATTTCTTTTTATATAAAATAAAAACATTTAAAAAAAGTAAAAAAAATACTGTATAACATAAATGTTATCAAAGAATAAAAACAGCTATACTAAAATACAGAGAATAAGATGAAGGGGGCAAAATTTTGAATAGGAAAAATAAAATAGTTTGCTATGTTGTAAAATCACTTTCAATATATTTTTGAAAGACTACATTTTCTTCCTAAAATAACAGTTGGAAGAAAACTGAAATTAAATAACACCAAACTCTGTAGTATATACAAAGCGACATGTATCTCATTAAGCATATTGTATGTGTGGAGGGCATATTATGTTGCATGTAATGTTGATTTAATCATCTTTTGTATTAAACAGAATAAAAATAGCTAACCTATATTAAAAACTCCAGTTTAATTACTGTTAATTGTGTTTTTAGAATAATAGACAAGGTTTTAAAATGAAGTAACTATATCAACAAAAATATCAGGTTCAACTAATGGTATCAATCAGCAAAATCTCCTATTCATTAATAATTTCAAGACCACTAACAGATTATTCAAAAGTCCTAATATTTTACACATACAAAATAGCCGTACTATCAAAATACTTTATCTTCTTCATTAAGCGACTTACTAAATGACTTAATTTTTCATCAACAGTTACCCTTCTTGTCTATTATAGAAATGTATCTGTAAACATGTACCGGCTCAATTTTACTGGGGTTCTCCAGGAAAATTAACCTAGGAATGAAACTTATCTGTATGCTGGTGTGAAATTCAAGCAAATTTACTATTTTTAAGTGCTTTATGCTAAATCATTTAAGAGTTTATTTTATATTATGTGTTACAGGTAAAATAATTTTGTATCTGAGGTGACATAGAGGGGTACATTGAAGTGATGAGTACTTTGACATAAGCCAAATGATGTGTATATTTGAATTGAAGGTTTCCCAAGGCCTAAAGTTTGGAGAACAACCGCAGGAGAGATTTCCAGCCCTTGCTTGGTTATAGTCCACTCTAAAAACAAAGCACCTAAGTTTTCAGAAAATGATTGGCAATCAGGGTTGGGACAAGAACAGGATGCTGTGAAAAATATGATAAATGGCCACTGACAAGATACGTATTAATTACTGTAAAGGGCAAAGGATAATAGCGTCCACTGAAGGGGATTTTTATATTAAAAAAATGACTCACAGTTGTGAAATGGTTCAAACGCTGTATTCTGGGATGACAGTATTAGTTTCTCATGGTGAAGTCAGTTAGATGTCCTGGACCATTCCTAGACCATGGAAATCCATGAGTATCAGAAGTAGTTTGGGAGAAGAGAATAGGGTTGATTGCATTCATTCTGGCCTGAAATAAAAGCTTTTTGTAGGATAATTAGTTGCTAGGCAAACACAAAATAACCTGTTTATTTATTTATTTATTTTTTACTGTGGTGACAAGATAGAAGTATTCATTTGGTGTAGACATGTTTTTTCATATAGAGATCAAATAACTAGACTTTGGATGTCATCTTTGATTGTCACTATGTGAATCCAAACATCTGGATAAAAACTGAACATTTTGGTCAGGCTTCCAGCTATTTTCAGCTGTTTGGTTTTGAGTAGCCTTACATCTGGGCACGTAGTTAAAAATTTTCTGTTTTCCAGTGTCCCTCGATATACACCTAATGTAGATGTGTCCTATGATTAGAAAAAACTGTCTAAATAACATGCTTTTAAATAAACAGATTTTCATTTGTTTTTAAGTAAACTTAGCAGAAATACCTACTTTTATGTATGACTGTTCAGTTATCACCTTGACTAAATTTTTTCACAATATGCATATCAAAATACTGCACTGTACACTACAAATATTTGTAATTTTATCAATTAATAATACATAAATGAAATTTTTTCTTTTACTAGGAATTAGTTACCCAATTTATATCTAGGTTAGAAACACAATATGCTATCTAAAAATATTGTATATTAATAAGCCTCTGACGATTAACAGAACATAGAGGATAAAGCATTAGGAAAGCAAAGCATAACATTCAGAATATAAGCCCAAAGGTGTTTCTTTGAAATTTTAAAAGCAATGCTTATAGTTTAAATGGAAACCAATAAATTTGAAAAGGTAAATTACAAATGATTTTATCAGGCATAGAAGTACCAAAGGGTTCTGTGTTCTGCTTTATTATAGGGCTGTCAATAGTTGGGCATATATATCCTTCCAAAACCATTGAAGTGTCAAAATAGGTTCACACACTTTGGTGCAGAGTATGAATATAGAACAATTTATACAAACGTTTTTATATTGATAAATATTGAAGCTCTTTTTTGTCATGGATCTTTTTCCACCAATTATCTTCCATTTCTAGGATAGTGACAAATAGATGTTTAACAAATATATATATATAATACATATATATAATATATTATATATATTAAATATATAATATATATAAATACATTTATATATATAATATATATATATATATATTACCCATATAACAAACCTGCACATGTACCACTGACCTTAAGTATATAAGGTCAGTGGTACATGTGCAGGTTTGTTATATGGGTAAACTTGTGTTACTGGTGTTTGTTGTACAGTATATTTTGTCACCCATGTATTAAGCCTAATACCCATTAGTTAATTTTCTGGGTCCTCTCCCTCCTCCCTCTGGTAGGTCCCAGTGTCTGTTGTTCCCTTCTTTGTGTCCATGTGTTCTCTTCACTTAGTTCCCACTTTAAGTGAAAATTTGAGATATTCGGTTTTTTGTTCCTATATTAGTTTGCTAAGGATGATGGCCTCCAGCTCCATCTATGTCCCTGTAAAGAACATGATCTCGTTCTTTATTATGGCTGCATAGTATTATGTGGTGTATACTTTTTCCACATTTTCTTTATCCAGTTTCCCACTAACAGGCATTTAGGTTGATTCCATGTCTTTGATATTGAGAATAGTGCTGCAATGAACATAAGTGTGCATGTGTCTTTATAACAGAACTACTTATATTCCTTTGGATATATGCACAGTAATTGTATTGTTGGGTCATATGGTATTTCTGCTTCTAGATCTTTGAGGAATGGCCACACTGTCTTTCACAATGTTGAAATAATTTACATTCTCATGAACAGTGTAAAAGCATTCTTTTATTCCCTGCAAGCTTATAAGCATCTGCTATTTCTTGACTTTTTGATAATCGCCATTCTGAATGATGTGAGATGGTATCTCACCATGGTTTTGATTTGCATTTCTCTAACAATCAGTACTGTTGAGCTTCTTTTTTTTCACATACTTGGCTTCATGTGTGTCTTCTCTTTAAAAGCATTTTTTCTTGTCCTTTGTTCACTTTTTTTTTCTTGAGACAGAGTCTCACAGCGTTGCCTAGACTGAAGTGCAATGGCACAATCTTGGCTCACTGCAACCTCTTACTCCAGGGTTCAAGGATTCTCCTGCCTCAGCCTCCCGAGTAGCTGGGATTACAGGCGCCAGCCACCATGCCCAGCTGATTTTTTGTATTTTTAGTAGAGATGAGGTATCACTATGTTGGCCAGGCTTATCTCGAACTCCAGACCTCATGATCCACCCACCTCAGCCTCCCCAAGTGCTGTAATTACAGGAGTGAGCCATTGCCTATAATCACAGCACATTGAGAGGTCCAGTTTCAATATTCTGCATATGGCTAGTCAGTTTTCCAAGCACCATTTACTGAATAGAGAGCTCTACCCCCGGCCGGGCGCGGTGGCTCACTCCTGTAATCCTAGCACTTTGGGAGGCCAAGGTGGGTGGATCACCTGAGGTCAGGAGTTCAAGAGCTCTACCCCCTTGCTTTTTTTTTTTTGGCAGCTTTAGGAAAGATCAGAATGTTGTAGAAGTATGGCCCTATTTTGTGGTTCTCTATTTTGTTTCATTGGCCTATGTGTCTGTATTTGTGCAAATCTGTGATGTTTGGATTACTGTGGCCTTGCAGCATAATTTAAAGTCAGATAGTGTGATACTTCCAGCTTTGTTGCCTTTTCTTATGATTGCCTTGGCTATTTGAGCACTTTTTTGTTGTTGCTGTTCCATATGAATTTGAAATACTTTTTTTTGGTTCTGTGAAAAATGTAATTGATAAGAATAGCATTGAGTCTATAAATTGCTTTGGGCGGTATGACCATTTTAATGATATTGATTCTTCTTATCCATAAGCATTGAATGTTTTTCCACTTATTTGTGTCATCTCTGGTCTTTTTTTTGAGTGCTATTCTGTAGTTTTTTATAGAATAGATCTTTCATTTCTCTGATTAATTGAATTTTTAGACATTTTATTCTTTTTGTGGTGATTGTGAATCGAATTGCATTGCAAATTTGGCTCTTGCATTTAATGTTATTGGTGTTTTGGAATGGTACTGATATTTGTACATGGAGTTTGTATCCTGAGACTTTCCTGAAGTTGTTTTTATCATCTTAAAGCAGCTTTTGGATTAGACTATAGCGTTTTCTAGGTCTAAAATCATGTTATCTGCAAACAGGGATACTTTGACTTCCTCTCTATTTGGATGGGTTTTATTTCATTTTCTTGCCTGATTGCTCTGGCCAGGACTTCTAATACTATATTGAATAGGAGTGGTGAGAGAGGACATACTTGTCTTGTAACAGTTTTCAATGCAAATGCTTTCAGCTTTTGCCCATTCAGTCTGATGTTAGTTGTGGGTTTGTCATGTATGACTCATTGTTTTGAGACTTGTTTCTTCAATACCTAGTTTGTTGGCAGTTTTTAACATGGAGGGTATTGAATTTTATCAAAAACCTTTTCCTAATCTATTGAAATAATAATGTGACTTTTGTCTTTAGTTCTGTTTATGTGATGAATCACATTTATTGATTTGCGTAAGTTGAACCAACCTTGTATGCCAGGAATAAAGCCTAAAGCTTACTTTATCATGGTGAATAAGCTTTTTGATGTGCTGCTGGATTTGGTTACCCAGTTTTTGTTGAGGATTTTGGCATCGACTTTCATTCAGAATATTTGCCTAAAATTTTCTTTTTCTGTTGTGTCTTTCCAAGGTTTTTGTATCAAGATGATGCTGGTCTCATAGAAGGAAATAGGGAATAATTTACTTTTCTCAATGTCTTTAAATAGTTTCTGCAGAAATTGCACCAACTCTTTTTTCTAGTAGGATATAGCCATAAATTTGTCTGGTCCTAGGCTTTTATTTGGTTGTTAGTCTATTTATTACTGATTCAATTTTGAAGCTGATTATTGAGTCCAATAACCATGTTCAGGAATTTGATTTATGTTTTCTTTAGTCTTGGGAGGGTGTATGTATCCCAGAATTTATCTATTTCTTCTAAATTGTCTAGTTCATGTGCATAGAGGTGTTCATAATACTCTGGGATGTTTACTTGTATTTCCATAGCATCAGTGGTAGCATCCTCCTTGTCATTTCTAATTGTGTTTATTTACATGTTCTCTCTTATCTTCTTTATTTGTCTAACTGATGGTCTATCTCTTTAATTAATTTTTTCAGGAAACCAATTCCTGGATTTGTTAATCTTTTAAATACTTTTTGTTTGTTCATTTGTTTTTCAGTTTCCTTCAGTTTAGTTCTGATTTATGTTATTTCTTGTCTTCTGCTAGCTTGGGAGTTGGTTTGCTCTTGGTTCTTCAGTTCTCATAGATGTTATATTAGGTTGTTAACTTGAGACCTCTCTTACTTTTCTATGTGGGTGTTCAGTGCTATAATTTTTTCCTTTTAACACTGACTTAACTATGTTCCAGAGATTCTGGGTTCTTGTGTCTTTGTTCTGATTAGTTTCAAAGAACTTCTTGATGTCTCTCTTAATTTCATTTCTTACCCAAAGTCGTTCATGAGCAGGTTGTTTAATTTTCTTGTAATTGTATGGTTTTCAGCAGTATTTTTAGACTTGATTTCTAATGTTATTTTGCTGAGATCTGAGAGAGTGGTTGTTTTGATAGCAGTTATTTTGCATTTGCTGAGAATTGTTTTATGTCCTATTTTGTGTTCCAGTTTAGAGATCCATTTAGAGTTTAGAGTAGCTAAAAGTGTTCAGCCAGAGGGTTATATGTGCCATGTGGCAATAATAAGAATGTGTATTCTGCTTTCTGAAGGTGGCAAATTCTCTAGAAATCTATCAGATCCATTTGATCCAGTGTTTATTTCAGGTCCTGAATATATTTATTAGTTTTCTGCTCAATTATTTAGCTAGAACTGTTGGGTGTTGAAGTCTTCCACTATTATTGTATAGGAGTCTAATTCTGTTTGTAGGTCTCTACAAACTTGCTCTATGAATCTAGGTTCTCCTGGGATAGATGCATATATATTTAGAATAGTTAGGTCTTCCTGTTGAATTTAAACTATTACCATTAAATAATGCTCTCCATTGTCTTTTTTGATCTGTGTTGGTTTAATTTTGGGTTAACATTTATACTGCCTGAAGTTAGGATTGCAACTCCTGTTTTTCTCTCTTTTCCATTTGCTTGGTAGATTTTTCTTCATCCTTCCATGTTGAAGCTATGTGTGTCTGTATGTGAGATTAAAGACAGCATATTATTGGGTCTTGCTTGCTTATTCAGTTTTTCACTCTGTGCCTTTTAATTGTGGCATTTAGACCATTTACAACTAAGGTTAATGTTGATATGTGTGGATTTGATCCTGTCACTGTGTTGTTAGCTCGTTATTATGTGGTTACTTTAAGGTGTCACTGGTCTGTGTGCTTAACTGTATTTTTATAGTGCCTTGTAAAGGTCTTTCCTTTCTATATTTAGTGTTTCTTTCAGAAGCTCTTGTAAAAAAATGTCTGCTGGTAACAAATTCTCTCAGCATTTACTTGTCTGAAAATAATCTTATTTCTTCTTTACTTACGAGTCTTAGTTTGGTTGATATGAAATTCTTGATTGGAGTTTTTTTTTGTTTTACTTATTTATTATTTTTATTTAAGAATGTTGAGTATAGGCCCCCAATCTCTTCTGGCTTGTACTGTTTCTACTAAAAGGTCTGCTGTTAGCTTGATGGGGTTCCTTTTGCAGGTGGCTTGCTTTTTCTTTCTAGCTGTCATTTACAAATTTTTCTTTCATTTTGATATTCAAAAATCTAATGACTGTTCGTCTTGGGAAGATCTTGTTGTGTAGTATCTCACAGAGGTTCTCTGCATTTTCTTAATTTGAATGTTGGCCTCTCTAGCAAGGTTGAGGAAGTTTTCACGAAAGATATCCTAAAATAAGTTTTTAATTTGCTTACCTTCTCCCCATCTCTTTCAGGGATGCCAGTGATTTGTAGATTTGGTCCCTTTACATAATCTCATATTTCTCAGAGTTTTTTGTCTGCCTCTCTTGTTTCAAAGAGCCAGTCTTCAAATTCTGATATTCTTTTTTTGGCTTGGTCTATTCTTCTGTTAATACTTGTGATTGCATTATAAAATCTTATAGTTTGGTATTTTTTTCAGCTCTATGAGATCAGTTAGGATCTTTTTTATGCTGGTTATTTTACATGTCAGCTACTATACCATCTTCTTGTAATTTTTAATGTTTCTTGCACTGACTGAGTTTTGATGTTCTCCTGAATCTCAGTGATCTTCATTCCTATTCATTTCTGAGTTCTGTTCATTTCATCAGAGACATCTTGCCCCTGTTAAGAACCCTTGCTGGAGAATTAGAGTGGTCACTTCAAGGGCAGAAGACACTCTGGCCATTTGAACTGCCAGATTTATTTTGCTGTTTCTTTCTTATTTCTCTGTGTGGATGTTCCTTTAACTGCAGTGTAGATTGAGTATATTCAGCAAAATTCTCCTCCCAATGTTTCCAGAGAGCAAACATTTTGCACATCGTCTTGAGTTAAAGCTAACTTATTATCTTTGGTTTCACAGGGTGGTATATAAGCAAAGTATTTTTGGTGTTAAACACTTTAAATATGATCCAGTAGGTGGCACTTAAGCATAACTGTCAGTATGTAGGTTCTTGCTCAATCACATGACTTCTCTGTATTTCCTCACAGTTACAGCTGGGCTTTCTCTCAATGCTCTCAAAGTGTGGACTTCTCTCCCACTTGAATTCTGGCTGCAGATCAAGACTTGGCAATCCCAGGCTACACACCACAGCTCTGCGTTGATCTCAGAGTTCATGTTCCCTCGCCAACTTGGAGGCAGTAGAGGAAGGGTCTTCTAGGAAAAGACCCTCTACAGGGATTGTGCCCAGGAATATTTCCCCTTTCTTCTGGCCCTCTGGCAGTGATTGTGCCCAAGGGTATTTCGCTTTTCTTCTGGAGCTACACTGCAGAGAGACGTGGAGCTGTAATCAGTCAGTGTGGTCATCCCAGAAGGAAGAGGTTGCACTGTGGGCCCAAGTTAAGGGATCCCTGCCTTGTGATGAGCAGAGGTGGTAAGTGGGACCTGTGGAAGACAGACTGGCCTCATCTACTTAGGGTAATTTCACCTTGCTGGAGGTGTTGATAAGGCACTTAGGGTCTTTGCTTTTTCCTCAGTTTGAGGGGAGCAGAGACAGTATTACTGCAGAGGCAGTGGCAGATGGGATTTTATTTGCCTTTGGGAACTCCACCTCCAAGAAACACGGAGCTGTTACTACTGGGAGTATTTAACCAGGGGGAGGTATGGCTGCATTGCTGGGCTGAGCTGAGGATGCTGGTTGTTGCGGAGCAAGTAGTCAAGGGCTCACAGGTAGGAGAGACAGGTCTCTTCTCCATAAGGTGATTGTGGCATGCTGTAAGCTTGGGTATAACCCTCAGGCTCTTTATTTCTTCCTCAGAGCAAGAGCAGCAGGTGCAGAACTACTTCTGTTGCAGTGACAAAGCGGCTTTGTTGCCTCTGGGAGCCCCTCACTAGGGAATTTCAGAACTGCTTTTCTCAGTCATTAGTGGGGTGGCTGTTCTGCAGTCCTGAGCTGGGGTCCCTGTCTGTTGGAGACGGGGGGATGGGAGTTCCCGAGTAGAGAGACTGGAGTTCTCTCTGTATGTTGGCTGCTGTGCACTGGGGGTGCCAGCACAGTGACTAGGCCCTTTTTTCTTCCCCTGCCTGATGGAGCTTAAAAAGGTACCACAGCAGCTGCAATGCTGGAGAAGTTGTGGGCTGACTCTGGGATGTTCTCTTCAGAGAAATGCTGACCACATTTGATTGAAGCAATCAGGTGGGAGCAAAGGGGTTATCCTGGAGTCACAGTTCATTCAGCCCCTCCCAATGAGGAAAAATGAGGTCTCAGACCTGTGCAGAGGACAGGTCGGCCACTTTTCCATTAAACAGTTGCATTGTTCTGGGAGTAGATACCAGTCCCTTATTCTCACAGACTCTCCAGAGTCTGAAGGCAGCTAAAGCAGGGGCTGCAAGAAAGCAAAGATAACACCCCACCTCTCTCTCTGGAAGCTCTGTCTCGGGGAGGTGTGGCGCTGCTACGGGCCTGATAGTTCCAACTGGTAGCAGCTGGGATCCCTGGTTGGGACATCCTGCTAATTGAGAAAAAAATGGGATCTGGGACCTGCATAATAAACAGTCTGGCCTTTTCTCTGCGGAGCATCTCTGCTATGCTGGGGATCTGCACCAGTACCTAGTCACCTTGGACTTTCTGGAACCATAAGGTAGTAGTAGTAAAGGCTGCAAAACAGCAAATATGCTAGCCCAACCCTTTCCCTCAGAGCTTCATCTCAAGGAGTTGTGTAGCTGCTGCCAACCCAAGAACACCAGCGGTGGCTGGCTGGAGTCCCAGGCCAGTGGGTCTTATCCTGTAAGTTTCCATGAAAATAAAGCCTGCTTGCCATTGTTGCTCAGCCCCTTGCATTCAGCCCCTTTCCTGGGGGTGTGTAAGGGATGCTAACCTGCCCCTATGCTGGAGATGTAGCAGCTATTGCCACAATGCCCAGGGATCCAAGGTTTCCAGGACTCAACGTGTGCCTGAGTGATGGTTGTGCCAAGCCTTCACTTAGCTCTGCATGTCAGACTGAAGGCCCTGGTGGAGCGAGTTCGCAAGAGGGTCTCCTCACACCAGGGTTCCAAAGATTTGTGGAAGAAATGTAGGCCCTTTGAATTTCTCACTCACTGTTTCCCAGGGCAGGAAAGCCTCCCATTGATCCATGTTACTCCCGGTGGGGGGGTGGCAGTCATCTTATCTTTCCCTTCTCTGTTCTCCATGAGTCCAGTTGTTTTCTTGATGACTTCCAATGCATACATGCACCTGGATGTCACCATTGAAGGTGTAGTATTCACTTGCCTCTTATATTTCTTTCTGAGTGGAAAACATAGCAATTCTAGCT
>PVKP010004610.1:0-44333 GCA_004027715.1 Plecturocebus donacophilus
ATTAAATCTTCTTTCAAGGTTCTTAGTTTCTTTGCATTGGGTTAGAACATGTTCCCTTAGCTCACAGAAGTTTCTTATTATCCACCTTCTGAAGACTGATTCTGACAGATCATCACATTCATTATCCATCAGGTTTTGTTCCCTTGCTAATGAGGAGCTGCAATCCCCTGTAGGAGGAGAGGCATTCTGATTTCGAGTGTTCTCAGCCTTTTTGCACTGGTTTCTTCCCATTTTTGTGGATTTATCCACCTGTCGTCTTTGTAATTGCCGACTTTCAGATTGGGTCTCTGAGTGGACGTCTGGCTTGTTGGTGATGAAGTTTTTTCTGTTGCTTAGTTTTCCTTCAGTGGACGCCCCTTCCCCACAGAGCTAGGACTTCCTGGGTTCGGCTGTGCTTGCTGTGAAACTCTCAGTCCTCAGCACTTTCAATTGCTGTTCTCCTTGTGGGAATCGGACCAGCCGAGCCTGACTAGAAGGGCACCCAGTCCCGTACACTCCGCACTGAGAAGCGCCACGCTGGGGCGCCTGCAAAACAGCAGCGCTGGCCAAAAGAGTCACTCTGGTGACCAGTGTGGCTCCTCTGCCGGGAATCTCCCAGTTTGTGGGCAACAAAAATTCATCTGAAGTTGCGGCGTCCACTTGCTCTCTGTGCTTTCACTGGGAGCTACAATCCTGAGCTGCTGCTAAGCAGCCATCTTGGATCTCTCTCTGCCCGGTGATGAAGTTTTTTCTGTTTCTTAGTTTTCCTTTGGCGGACGCCCCTTCCGCACAGAGCTGGACCTTCCCGGGTTCAGCTGTGTTTGCTGTGAAACTCGGCCCTCAGCACTTCCAATTGCTGTTCTCCTTGTGGGGATGGGACCAGCCGAGACCGACTAAAAGGGCACCCAGTCCCATATACTCCGCACCGAGAAGCGCTGCACCAGGGCGCCGGCAAAACAGCCGCACCAGCCAAAGAGTCGCGCTGGTGACTGGTGGGGCTCTTCCACTGGGAATCTCCCAGTCTGTGGGCAACAAAAATTCGTCTGAAAGTGCAGCATACACTCGCTCTCTGAGCTTTTCCTGGTAGCTACAATCCTGAGCTGTTGCTAATCAGCCATCTTGGATCTCTCCCCCTCTCTATTTCCCTTTTAAAATTGAATGCCTTTAACAGCACCCAAGTCACCTCTTGAATGCTTTGCTGCTTAAAAATTTCTTTTACCATCCTAAATCATCTCTCTCAAATTCAAAGTTTCACAAACCTCTAGGGCAGTGCCGCCAGTCTCTTTAGCAAAGTGCTGCCAGTCTCTTTGCTAAAACATAACAAAAGTCATCTTTGCTCCAGTCCCCAAGAAGTTCCTCATCTCCATCTGAGACCACCTCAGCCTGGACCTTATTGTTCATATCACTATTAGCATTTTTGTCAAAGCCATTCAGCAAGTCTCTAGGAAGTTCCAAACTTTCCCACATTTTTCTGTCTTCTCTGAGCCCTCCAAACTGTTCCAACTTCTGCTTGTTACCCAGTTCCAAATTTCCTTTCACATTTTTGGGTATCTTTTTAGCAAGGCCCCACTCTACAGGTACCAATTTACTGTATTAGTCCATTTTCATGCTGCTAATAATGACATACCTGAGACTGAGCAATTTACAAAAGAAAGAATATTGGACTTAAAGTTCCACAGGGCTGAGTAGGCCTCACAATCATGTCAGAAGGCAAGGAGCAGCAAATCACATCTTACATGGATGGCAGGAGGCAAAGAGAGAGCGTGTGCAGAGAAACATCCATTTTTAAAACCATCAGATCTCATGAGATCCATTCACTATCAGGAGAACAGCACAGGAAAGACCTCCCCTCATGATTCAATCATCTCCCACTGGGTCCCTCCCACAACACATGGGAATTACAGGAGTTAGAAGATGAGTTTTGGGTGGGGACAAAGAGCCAAACCATATCAGTATATAAGACTGAGCCAGGTGCAGTGGCTCATGCCTGTAATCCCACCACTTTGGGAGGCTGAGGTAGGTGGATCACCTGAGGTCAGGAGTCTGAGACCAGCTTGACCAACATGATGAAACCCCATCTTTACTAAAAATATAAAACTTAGCTGGGTGTGGTGGCAGGTATTTGTAATCCCAGCTACTTAGGAGGCCGAAGCAGGAGAATTGCTTGAACCTGGGAGGCAGAGGTTGCAGTGAGCCAAGATTGTGTCACTGCACTACAGACTGGGTAACAGAGCAAAACTCCATCCCAAAAAAAAAAAAAAGATACATAAGACTGATCTGTAGTGTTGTATGATGTATGATCTGTATTTCATTAATTTTTATTGTTGTATGAATATATTTCAATTTATCCATTTTCTTTATAGTTAACATTCAGATTGTTTACAGTGGTTTTTGTTTTGTTTTGTTTCTGAGACAGGGTCTCGTTCTGTTTCCCAGGCTGGTCTTGAACTCCTGGCCTCAAACTCCTGTCCTCAAGCAATACTCCTTCCTTGGCATCCCAGATTGTTGGGATTACAGGCGTGAGCCACTGTGCCTGGCCTTCTGTGGCTTTTTGATTATTCTCACTTTGTGGTATAAAGATATTGCGGAAAATGTCAAAAAGGCCTGCAGATACCCCTTTGGGTAACAGTGATGAGAAAACAAGGAAGCATTTATGTTTATCTGCAGCACAGAAAGTCAAATTGTTGGAGAAGGTGGACAGCAGTGCAAGTGTGAAAGTCTTACAAAAGAGTATGGGATTGGAATCACTACCACGTATGAGTTGAAGAAACAGAAGGAAAAACTGTTGAAGGTTTATGCTGAAAGTGATGAACAGAAGTTAATGAAAATTAAAAAAACAAAAACAAAAACAACCCCCCTAAACTACACAAAGCTAAAAAAGAAAATCCCAATCATGTATTGAAAGAGTAAATTCATAAGCATCATAGTGAACACATGCCATGTAATGGTATGCTGATCATGAAACAAACAAAGCTCTATTACAATTAACTAAAAATTGAAGGGAATTGTGAAGATTCAACAGACTGGTTGCAGAAATTTAAGAAAAGACAGGGTGTTAAATTTTTAAAAAATCTGTAGAGATCAAGCATCTGCTGATCACAAAGCAATGGAGAAATTTGTTGATGAATTTGCCAATATTATCACTGATGAAAATCTGACACCCGACCAAGTCTTTAATATGGCTGAGACATCACTGTTTTGGTGTTATTGCTCCAGATAGATACTAACTACAGCTGATAAGCTAGCCCATAAAGGAATTAAGGATGTGAAAGAGGGAATAACAGTGCTGACATGTACTAATGCAGCAGGCATCCATAAATGTAAACTTGCTGTGACAGGCAAAAGCTTACATCCGTACTGTTTTCAAGGAGTGAATTTCTTTCCATTCCATTATTCTGCTAACAAAAAGGCATGGATCAGCAGGGACATCTTTTCTGATTGGTTTCCTTTTTTTTTTTTTTTTTTTGAGACAGGGCCTCTCAAAGTGCTAGGATTATCGGCACATGCCACTGTGCTCAGCCCTATTTTGGGTCTTCAAAAATATTTCCATTCTGGATATCTATTATCTATTGCTTTACAAGAAACCATTCCAATCCCTATTACCTTAATAGAGCAATCATTTAAATATGTTTATGCTACTGTGGGTCAGGAAATTTGGACAGGCCTTGACTAGGTGATTTTTGTGCTCTCCCAGGTGTTAACTGGGATCAACAAAGCTAGTGGAATTCCATCAGTTGCTGGGATGGTGGGTCCTAGATGGCTTTATTTACATGCATGGTATCTGGTGGAGATGGCTATAAGGCTGGTCTCAGATGACCCCTCTCTAGCTTTAGGTGGTGTTCCAAGAGAGCAAGACAGAAGCTGCCGGTCTTCTTAAAGCTTTGGTCTGGAATTGGCATGGTATCACTTCCACTGTATTCTTTGGCCAAATCAGTCACAGGCCAGTCCAGTTTCAAGGGAGGAGTTTAAAAGCATATGCAGTCATTTTAAATCTGGTATATTTCTGAGATAGAATATTTTCAAGTCAATAAATATTCCTAAAGAAAATAATCTCACAAAGAAGTTATAGGCTCCTGACTTAAGTCTCACTTAAGCTCAAGGAAGTCTTCAAATGTCAAAAAAAAAAAAAAAGGAATGCAAAAGAGTAATGTAATATAAAAGATATGTACTTTTTATGTGTCTTATTTACCCATTTATTGATTTTTAACACAATGAACATTATAAACTGGTGTAGGTCCTCTAAAATTATGGGCAAAAATTTGTGTGATGTGTCTCCTAGGAGAAAACTGAGGCACAGTAACTTGCCCTTGGTCAGATGAATAGCATGTGGTGGGGCTGGAGACCTAGCATACTGGCTTCAGAGGGACCAGTGCAGTGAGGCCCTGTTCATGAGTAACAGTCTGTTTGTAAACTGGGGATAACAATAGTCATTGTCATCATGGGGATAAAATGAGCTAAACTAGGCTAGTCCAGAGCTGCACGTATAACAATAGGTGCTTTTTTTTTTTTTTTGAGACAGAATCTTGCTCAGTCACCAGGCTGGAGTGCAGTGGCCTGATCTTGGCTCACAGCAACCGCCGCCTCCAGGGTCCAAGCGATTCCCTTGCCTCAGCCTCCCGGGTAGCTGGGACTACAGGCGCGTGCCACCACACCCGGGCTAGTTTTTTGTGTTTTAGCAGAAAAGGGTTTTCACCATGTTGGCTAAGATGGTCTTGATCTCCTGGCCCCGTGATCCACCCGCCTCGACCTTCCAAAGTACCGAGATTACAGGTGTGAGTCACTGCGCCTGGCCTTTTTTTTTTTCTTTTTTGAGGTGAGGTCTCACTGTGTTGCCAGGCAAGAATACATTGGCACGATCTTGGCTCACTGCAACCTCCACCTCCTGGGTTCAAGCGATTTTCCTGCCTTAGCCTCCCGAGTAGCTGGGACTACAGGCACGTGCCACCAAGCCCAGCTAATTTTTGTATTTTTAGTAGAAACGGGGTTTCACCATGTTGGCCAGGATTGTCTTGATTTCTTGACCTAGTGATCCTCCCGCCTCGGCCTCCCAAAGTGCTCAGATTACAGGAGTGAGCCACTGCGCCTGGCCAACAGTAGGTGTTTAATAAATACAAGCTGTCCATGCTCAGCCTCTGTTGTATTCCAGGCTTTGCTATCTTTTGTCCTAGAGATGTTGGTGTCATAAAGTGCAAGATCCAACAGTGGGTGGATAGGTGAGAATTTCAAAAGTGTATATAGAGCCAAAGCTGGAGATACTGCTTTCTTCATTGAACTCTTTATGGTGTCATTTGTCTCTCAAAATCGTATGCAAATGTTCCATTCTATTTCACAATTCAATTGCTTATCTATTCATATAAAACTGGCTTACTTCAAAGCTTTTGGTATCTTTTCTTTTCTTTTTTTTTTTTTTTTGAGATGGAGTCTTGCTTTGTTGCCCAGGCTGGAGTGCAGTAGCAGCACCATCTCGGCTCATTGCAACCTTCGCCTCCCGGGTTCAAGCAATTCTCCTGTCTCAGCCTCCCGAGTAGCTGGGACTACAGGCACACGTCAGCACGCCTGGCTAATTTCTGAATTTTTAGTAGAGACAGGGTTTCACCATATTGTTCAGGCTGGTCTTGAACTCCTGATCTCAGGTGATCCACCCATCTCGGCCTCCCAAAGTGCTGGGATTACAGGCGTGAGCCACTGGGCCCGGCCGCTTGATGAAACCTTATTACAGACTAGATATTTATATGCAATATGTAAAATGCACAGCTATCTTATTGCAGTTGGTAGTAAAAACTTTTGAAAGTTACTGTAGGGAAGTGCACTGTCCAGACATGCAACCGGGAGTTACTTGAATACACCACCTTCCAAGGAAACCAATGTCGGATCCCCCTACTTTAGCGCCACCGCCAAAAACCGAGCTGACATCGCGGCTCCTGGCAGTGGTAGCTGCCAGCCTGCCCTCCCCGTGGCACCTGGGCAGGCGCCGCACCTCCCGCCTCTGGGCGGAACGGAAGGAAAGCGCGCGCCTCCGACGTCATCGCCGCGCGCCGCTGCCTTCGCCTTCTTCCACTTCGCGGGAGAAGTTGTTGGCGCGAATGGATTCCGAGACCCGATAACGGATTCCTCAACCGGCCAACCCGCCAGCCAGAGCCTTTATCCTGGGTCTGCGATGGTGAGCCGCTGGGGGAGGCCGTGCGGCTCGGGGTCTGGGGAGGCTTTGCAGGCCTGGTGTGGACGGGGCACTCCTGGTATGCAGGGTGGGGGAGGATGGCGGTGGGTGGCTCCGGAGGGAAGCGAAGGCAGAGAAGGGGCCGCACACCAGGCACTGGACGCACAACTTTCCTAGCACCGCGGGCTCCAGCTCTGGGAGGCAGCCAGCGCGCAGGGATTTTGTTGCTACGTGTACTTGCACTTTTTCCTCTCACTCTTGGGGGAAGGGAGTAAGGATGGTGGTTTTGGAACACATTGGTAAAGTTATTTTCTTGTTCGGCATTGCCCCTAACCTCAGTTTGAGTACTGCCTAAAGCGTGGATTTCAAGCTTTGGGTCATGAGGGAGAAGAATGTAACAAACTTTTCTTTCTTAGGAATGTGTTGTATAGGGCCTTAAACTTTTCTCTTTAACAACTCAGCTCGTCTCATCTCCGCTCATCATTAATGATCACCTGAGCGGTGTTGAGACCGAGGGCATGGAGAGAATATTTTATTTTGTTTAGATGAGTTCATAGGAGTCAAAGGGATAACACAGAATAGATAGGAAAAAGAAATACAGTTTATTAGGGAAAGGAAAAACAGAATAGATACAGATGCAAGACATTTGACAGCTGTCATCCTTTTATCACCTGATGTTAAAAATCTTTAAAAAAAACACCCAAACCTCACTGCATAATTCTGGATAAAGCATTCAAACAAATTGAAAGTGAAATAATTATGCAGCCAGCAAAGCAGACATTCATGATGGTATGGCAATGGATATGGCTATATGTTTGAAGTATTTTTAATTTAAAGAACAATTTAAAATGTTTCATTAAGCGCAAAGATAATCCGATATAATTTTTTTCAATTATTGGTCAATTTGTCACAGTGATAGCATTCTAGGGGGTGAAAATTGTATGCCACATTGGGGAACCTTGCAGTCCTTTGTGTATTTTCTCAAAAAAAGGCCACAGTAATGATAGTAGCTACCTTGTACCAAGCATCTTCTTCAGGTCAGTACCTGAACTGTTGGTTTTTCATGCGTGTTTTTCATTTCAATCCACATGGATGCAGCTTTACAGATGGTGAAAGCACCTTTTGGAATTTAAATAATGTGTCATACAACAAATAGGTGGTTGAACTAGAATTAGAATCTTGGTGTTTCTGACCACCATGTTATACCACCTCCCCATAATGATACATTTTGGAGGTCAAGGCACCATGGTATTTTGGAAGTTTGATGAGATTTGGAGTCTTGAAGATGAAGAACGTGGTGATGTTTTAGTTTAATGGTTTATAGATTAATTTATAATTTTATTACTGTGTTAGTATAGTCTAGTGTAATAGTTATGTGGTCTTGGGCAGGTAAATAGTTTAATTTTAATCTCTTTAAGCTTCTATTTCCTTATCTATAAAAGAGAGGAAAATAATAGCTGCCATAGTGATTGTTTTGGGATTAAGCAAGTTATATATGTAAAGCTTCCGTTCTGGTGCATGGCATGTTAGGTAACTACACAGCTACCACTGATCGATTTTCTCAGAAAGGACTTTGGAAAGTTACCTAGATTTTAAGAGGCATGATAGATTCCTCTGATGTCATTTATGGTGAACACAGCTTTTGTGGTCAACTTTTGATCATTCAGTTGCTTTTATTTTGGTTCTTTTCTTTCTTTAGTACCCCTGTTCATGGCGCAGATGAAAAAATAGACCTCAGAAAAGAAATAGGTCAAATGGGTCAGTTTTGGTGTTAATGGGAAAAGGTTCTATGAGCTAGATAAGAATTTTGTATTATATTGATATTTAATTTAGCCCTCCAGTCTCTAGTACAACAATTAGCAAAACTCTAGACTAAAATTGATTCTTCTTTTCCATTTTTTATTTTTTTTGAGATGGCAACTCTGTTGCCAGGCTGGAGTGCAGTGGGGTGATCTCAGCTCACTGCAACTTCCGTCTCCTAGATTCAAGTGATTCTCCTGCCTCAGCCTCCCGAGTAGCTGGGACTACAGGTGCACGCCACCACATTCAGCTAATTTTTTTGCATTTTTAGTAGAGACAGGGTTTAACCATGTTGGCCAGGATGGTCTCGATATCCTGACCTCATGATCCACCCTCCTCGGCCTCCCAAAGTGCTGGGATTACAGGCGTGAGCCACTGTGCCCGGGGACTAAAATTGATTCAACAAATGTTTATTGAACACCTGTGTAAAGTTGTTTTTTCTTCTTTCCCTCAAACTGTGTCATTGGGTATGAAGAAGAGTAGTTCTCAGTCTTTGTTTCGGTCACAGTTCCCTTTGATAAATATAGTGAATGGTATGCAAATTTCTGCCCAGAGAGATACATATAGGCACATATACACCATATTAAGGGATTGACCTGTCTTTTTTTTCTGTCTTTTTTTTTTAAAGACAAGGTCTTGCTCTGTTGCCCAGGCTGGAGTGCAGTGGTGTGATGATAGCTCACTGGCAACTCTAATTCCTGGGTACAGCGATCCTTCCACCCAGGCCTCCCAAAGCATTGGGATTACAGGCGTGAGCCGCTGTGCCTGGCCTATTCACTTTTCTTCTTCTTCTTTTTTTTTTTCAAAGATGGGGTTTCACCATGATGGCCAGGCTGGTCTTGAACTCCTGACCTCAGGTGATCCACCCACCTTGGCCTCCCAAAGTGCTAGGATTACAGGCATGAGCCACCACGCCCAGCCTTCTTTTTTTTTTTTTTTTTTTTTTTTTGAGATGGAGTCTTGTTCTGTCGCCAGGCTGTAGTGCAGTGGCGCGATCTCGACTCTCTGCAACCTCTTACCTCCCGGGTTCAAGCGATTCTCCCGCCTCAGCCTCTTCAGTAGCTGGGACTACAGGCACCTGCCACCACACCTGGCTAATTTTTATATTTTTAGTAGAGACGGGGTTTCACCATGTTGGCCAGCATGGTCTCTATCTCTTGACCTCGTGATCCGCCTGCCTTGGCCTCCCAAAGGTTTTTATTTTTTTGAGATAGAGTCTTGCTGGGTAGCCGAGGCTGCAGTACAGTGGTGACAGTGGTGCAGTTTTGGCTCACTGCAACCTCCGCCACCCAGGTTTGAGCGATTTTCATGCCTCAGCCTCCCCAGTAGCTGGGATTACTAGTATACACCACCACGCCCAACTTTTTTTTTTTTTTATTTTAAGTAGAGATGAAGTTTCACCACATTGGCCAGGCTGGTCTTGAACTCCTGGCCTCAAGCTGATCCACCTGCCTTGCCTCCTCCTAAAGTGCTGGGATTACAGGCGTAAGCCACTGTGCCTGGCCTATTCACTTATCTTCTGAAGCCCATCCATAGATGGCTCTTGCCCTGGGAGCTGCATTAAAAAAAAAAAATTCCAATGAAAAGTTATCAATAAAGAAATAAAGTGTGTGTATCCACGTAATGGAATACTATGCCACCTTTAGAAAAATGAGAAAACTTTATACTCTGATATAAAATGGTTGTCAAAATATAAAATCTCTCTGGAAAGATAAAGAAGGAACCAACTGATAACATTTTTTGTCTCCAGAGATGGGAAGTATATGTCTGAGAGGCAGGTTAAGAGGGAGACTTTTTACCCTTTTGAAATTTGAACCATGTGAATATATTATCTACTAAAGGAATAGAAAGAAAATTAAAAATAAAATAAAAAAGAAGCCATGAAGACAATTTGAATTGCACTGAGATTTAATTGTACAAAATGTGAATAAAACCTGAGAGATGCCATTTTTAAGAAGTCAGCATATATAATTAATTGGTTGGTATAATTATTGAAAATATGCTTCTTTTTCTTAGAAGACAAGAAAAAAAAGAGAAAAAAAATATGCATAGGATTTAATTAAACACATATGAGATTTAAGGAACAGCCTTTTGAAGAGCAATGAGGTCAGTTTAAATAAATTGTGGTCTGAACTGTTTCATTGCTCCTCTCTTCAAGGCACTTTTCACGTCCTGGTTTTCTATGTGGAATGGTTTCCCTGGAGCAGTGCTTGACTGGCTTTTGCCATGCATATGTACCTGAACTTGGCCTATAAGGCCCCCAACTCCCTCTCTGATTTTCTCTCTCTGTCTTTTGACTGTGTTAGGTTGGTTCTGTTTCTCTTTCAGGGCTTTCGTTGTTGCTATTTTCTCTTTGAAATACTCTTCCTCCATGTCCTTGCATGTCTCCTTTTTTTTTCATCATTTAAGTTTCTCTTGCCTAATCCAAGGTCATGAAGATTTATGCTTAAGAGTTTTGTAGTTTTAGCTCTTAAAGCTAAAATAGTTTTAGTAGTAGTTTGTAGTTTTTGTATTATTGCCATCTTAACAATATTAAATCTTTTGATCCATGAATGTGGGGTGTCTTCATTTGTTTAGGTCTTCAGTTTGTTTAAACAGTATTTTGTAGTTTTTCACAGCATGGGTTTTATACTTCATTTAGGACTTTTATCCATTTTTGAGTTTTTATATAGGATGTGAAGTATAAATGTCCAATTTTCTTTCATATGTGGACATCTAGTTTTTCCAGCACCATTTTTTGAAAAGATTCTTCTTTCCTCATTGAATTATCTTAACACCTTTGTCAAAAATCAGTTGACTGTAGATGTGAGGGTGGTTTTCTAAACTCCCAGTTCTGTTCCATTGATCTATATATCTGTCTTAATGCCAGCAACACACTGTGGTACTGTGGCTTTGTAATATATACATATTTTGAGACGGAGTCTTGCTCGGTCCCCCAGGTTGGAGTGCATTGGTGCGACCTTGGCTCACTGCAACCTCTGCCATCTGGGTTCAAGCAGTTCTCTGCCTTGGCCTCCCAAGTAGCGGGGGTTACAGGCGCCTACCACCACCCCTGGCTAATTTTTATATTTTTGATAGAGATGAGGTTTCACTCTCTTGGCCAGGCTGGTCTTAAACTCAGGACCTCGTGATACACCTGCCTCGGCCTCCCAAAGTGCTTGGATTACAGGTGTGAGCCACTGTGCCCAGTCAGAAATACAGTTTATTTTTGTATATTGATGTTGTATCCTTGCTGAACTCAATATTTTTTATTTTTATTTTTATTTTTGAGACAGAGTCTTGCACTTTTGCCCAGACTGGAGTGCAGTGGTATGATATTGGCTCACTGCAACCTCCACCTCCTGGGTTCAAGCGATTCTCCTGCCTCAGCTTCCTGAGTAGCTGAGATAGGTGCTTGCCACCACGCCCGGCTCATTTTTTGTATTTTTAGTAGAGACAGAGTTTCACCATGTTGGTCAGGCTGTTCTCAAACTCCTGACCTCATGATCCGCCTGCCTTGGCCTCCCAAAGTGCTGGGATTAACAGGTTTGAGCCATGGAGCCCGTCCGTTGATTATTAATACTAAGTCTTTTAGTGGATTTCATACTTTTTTCTGTAAGATTATTTCTTCTGTAAGATTGTTTCATCTGTAAACAGATGCATTTACTTCTTGTTCAATGTAGGTGTCTTTTGTTTCATTTTATTGCCTAACTCCTTTGCTAGAAACTCTACAACATTTGAGTAGAAGTTGCAAGAGCAGACATACTGTCTTTTTCCTGATTTTAGGGGGAAAGCCCTCCAACCGCTTTTTGCTTCCAAAGTATAAGGTCTTAATATAATTTTAAATACTTTATTTATTTATGGAAACGGAGTCC
Organism: Plecturocebus donacophilus; assembly: GCA_004027715.1. Lineage (NCBI taxonomy): Eukaryota > Metazoa > Chordata > Mammalia > Primates > Pitheciidae > Plecturocebus > Plecturocebus donacophilus. The sequence continues at coordinate 11,791 of PVKP010004610.1, forward strand.
CGCTGTAGCCTAGGCTGGAGTGCAGTGGCGCGAACTCAGTTCATTGCAACCTCTACCTCCCAGATTCAAGCGATTCTTGTGCCTCTGCCTCCCAAGTAGCTGGGATTACAGGCATGTGCCACCACCCCTGACTAATTTTTCTGTTTTTAGTAGAGATGGCATTTCATCCTGTCAGCCAGGCTGATCTCACGCTCCTGGCCCCAGGTAATCTGCCTGCCTCAGTCTCCCAAAGTGCTGGGATTATAGGCGTGAGCCACTGCGCCTGACTTAAGTACTTTAAAATTATTTCATGATTTTTTTTCTGGGCGACCATCAGTTAAATCATTATATATTTTATTCAGATATATGATTTTGCATTTTAATGGTTTTCAGGACAAAAGATTTTTATACTCGGATAGATTTTTGTGAAGTATGTTGATGATAATCAATTTCTACTCATGGATTTGATGGACTGTTAAAATGTTTACCAGAAATACTTGTATTTCTTTATTACCTTCAAAATAGAGAAGTGAAACCAAAATACAATATTTTGGCAACCACTCTGTGGCGTACTGCTTATTTTGCATAAAACCATGTACTCTTCAAAGATAAATGAACATAGTTGACATAATTTGCTTTCTCTCCTCTTTTTTTTGAGATACAATCTCAGGTCACTGCAACCTCTGCCTCACTGGTTCAAGCAATTCTTCTGCCTCAGCCTCCCAAGTAGCTGGGACTACAGGTGCCTGCCACCACTCCTGACTGATTTTTTTTTTCTTTTTTTTGATTTTTTTTTTTTTTTTTTATAAAGATGGAGTTTCACCATGATGGCCAGGCTGGTCTTGAACTCCTGACCTCAGGTGATCCACCCACCTTGGCCTCCCAAAGTGCTAGGATTACAGGTGTGAGCCACCACACCCGGACGATTTTTTTTTTTTTTTTAATAGAGATGGAGTCTCACTCTGTCGCCCAGGCTGGAGTAGAGTGGTGTGATCTCAGCTCACTGCCGACCTCTGGTGCACAGTTCAAGCAATTAAGCGATTCTCTTGCCTCAGCCTCCCGAATAGCTGGGACTACAGGTGCGTGCCACCACATCCGGCTAATTTTTTTGTATTTTTAGTAGAGACCGGATTTTGTCCTATCGGCCATGCTGTTGTGGAACTTCTGACCTCAGGTGATCTGCCTGCCTTGGCCTCCCAAAGTGCTGGGATTACAGGTGTGAGCCATCGACCTGGCTGAATTTTGTATTTTTGGTAGTGATGGGGTTTCACCATATTGGCTAGGCTGGTCTTGAACTTCTGACCTCAAGTGATCCACCCACTTTGGTCTCCCAAAGTGCTGGGATTACAGGTGTGAGCCACTGCACCCAGCCAAAAAAAGAGAGAATATCTTTATGTTGCCTTCATTTTTATTTATTTATTATTTTTAAAAAAAATTTTTATTTCCATGGGTTTTTGGGGAACAGGTGGTATTTGGTTACATGAGTAAGTTCTTTAGTGGTGATTTGTGAGATTTAGGTGCACCCATCACCTGAGCAGTATACACTGAATCTAGTTTGTACTCTTTTATCCCTCACTTTCTTCTCACCATTTCTTCCTGAGTCCCCAGAGTCCACTGTATAATTCTTAAGCCTTTGTATCCTTATAGCTTAGCTCCCACTTATAAGTGAGAACATACAGTGTTTGGTTTTCCATTCCTGAGTTACTTCACTTAGAATAATAGTCTCCAGTCCAATATGGGTTCCTGCCAATACCATTACATTAATTAATTCATTTTTTTTTTTTATAAAGATGGGGTTTCACCATGATGGCCAGGCTGGTCTTGAACTCCTGACCTCAGGTGATCCACCCACCTTGGCCTCCCATAGTGCCAGGATTACAGGCGTGAGCCACCGCGCCTGGCCTAATTCATTCTTTTTTATGGCTGAGCAGTATTCCACTGTGTGTATATATATATCCCACAGTTTCTTTATCTACTCATTGATTGGTGGGCTGAATGAGTTAATATTTTAAAAGTGTTCAAATCATTGCATGGCACAGAGTGAGGGCTATAGAAAGGTGTGTTAAGTAAACAAACGAAATCCTGAATCAGGGCAGAGGCAGTTGGAATAGAGGGGAGAAGACAGCAGTATATGGGAAATAGTTTAGGTTGGATGATTAGGTGGAGGGTCAGAGTGAGGAGAAAAAGCAGTAGCCATGTTTCTGTTTTGGGTGAATGGTGTTGCTATGCATGGAGATGGGGAATAAAGGGAGAAAAACAAGTCCCAGCTGAAGATAAATTTAGTTGAGGACATTATTAGTTGGAGGCACCTTTGGGGCATTTGCACAGAAGTGGATCTGGCTGCATGGCTATGGAACTCAGAGCTAGTCTGGAGAAAGAGACACAAGATTTAGGAGATACCAGTATGTACATAAGTGGTACTGGGGTTAGGTAGGTGTGAGTTTGCCCAGTGTGAGTGTGTGTGTCTAGAGTTTTGACTTGGAGTTCCTGATAGGCTTTAGGGGAAAACCCCTAAAATTGAATACAAACTTTTGTGCATATGTTTGTGTTTTTACATTTCTGTGGAAAATATACATAGGTTTCATCCGCAAAAGCATAAAAACAATTGGCATGATTAGTGGGAGAGCACTTGCTTTGTTTCCTTGGCATCCATTTTGGCTTATTTGAATAAATGAACACTTTGTTGCAGGTATTGACAACTTCTTTCACTAGCATATAAGCTCTGTAAGAGTGGGGGCCACAAGGATAGGGAACTGCTGTATAGCATGTGGCACATGATACATTTTCGATAAATATTAGAGGAATGAATAATTACAAGTAAACTTTGTATTTCCACTAAAAATATAAACTAGAAGGTAAAACTTCTGGTACAAAAATGTCTCTAGCACTGTTGCATGACTTTAAGCTGTTGAAACACTTAGCAACAATGAATAACATAGCCCAGAAAAATACAGTATTTATTATGTTGTAGGCCTATTTTCAGTTTGGACTTAATTTCTTTTTTTTTTTTTGAGGTGCAGTTTCGCTCTTCTTGCTCAGGCTGGAGTGCAATGGTGAGATCTCGGCTCATTGCATCCTCCGCCTTCCAGGTTCAAGCGATTCTCCTGTCAGCCTCCCTAGTAGCTGGGATTACAGGCATGCACCACCATGCCCGGCTAATTTTGTATTTTTAGTAGAGACAGGGTTTCTCCATGTTGGTCAGGCTGGTCTCAAACTCCTGACCTCAGCTGATCTGCCCGCCTTGGCCTCCCAAAGTGCTGGGATTACAGGAGTGAGCCACCATGCCCGGCCCAGTTTCGACTTAATTTCTGTGTTCATTTAAGTAGTTTAAATTTGATTTTTTAGCCCAGAAATCAGTTGTAAATAGTTAGCTTCTGAGTCAATAAAAACCATAATCAGAGTACAATAGTCCTGGTGAAAATGTCAACATTCTGAAATAAACCATAGATCAGGCATAAACAGTCTCAAATGCTTTAGTTATCCCAGTTATGCAGGTATGAAAGGAGAACTTATTTTTAAAAACCTAAAGTAGATAATTATTTCCATTTGCTATTTAACTTTCCAGTGTTGGTTTGTATTTTTGGATCAGGTACCTGGAAACTTCTGTGATAGAGTATTTCATTGAGTGCGTAGTCTAAAGTGCAACGATAGTAAATATTATGACTTCAGAATCTTATACGTCCTCCTTGGCACAACAGCTGTAGAAATGGGTCTTTTGGCTGTCATGGGAGTTACCTCTCAGGTAGACTTAACAGATCCTGGGTGAGTAGAGGAAGTAGTTTCTATTCTTTATTTCTGTTCCCTCAGTGTGTTTTATTTCATCTGTTCTTTCTTTTCTGTGCTCTGCTTTGTTTTCTAAAGACCCATTAAAGAAAGATTAGGAACAGAAAGTAGAAGGAAAGCTTCACGAGAACAGAGACCTAGCCTGTTTTGTTTATCCCAAGCATCAAGAACAGTTCCATAAAAGGCTCTCATATTTCTTGAATGGATAAATGAATGATTGAATGAAAAAAGTTGATGTGGGCTCTTAAAATTCTTCCTAGCTAGAATTTGTTACTGTTCAGAGGTTTTTCAGACTACACTTACATTTCACTCACCAGTGTTTTCCTCAGATAAGTGTTTGAGGCCCATACTAGACTGTTATATTAGTAACATCAGTTATAAATCTAGAGAATTTCTGATTTCTTTAGAAGTTATTTGTTTGGCGTAATTTTTTTTTAATTTTTTTGTTTCATTTGTTTTGTTTGGCTTAAATTTTAAAGAAGTGGAAATGTCCTACTGTATCCTCGTTTCTTCTTGGATGTTGTGGGTTCTTGGCCTCCAGCTTCTTGAAGGATAAGCAGTGGGGCCGCTTCAGCTGCACCATATGTTCACAAAGTAAAATTTTGGACCCAAAACAGTGTTGCAGAAAGGTGCTTTTATTTAGGTAGAGAAAAGAGAAGGAAAGGAGAAGAAGAGAAAGGCTTCCACGAAGAGTGTGGAAGGGGATTCCAGAGGGGAAATCCCGGAGGGAGCTCCCACCATGTGGGAGGGGATTCTAGAAAGCTGGAAATCCGGTGCAAGTGAGGGAGCACAGACTTTTATCCTGGGAGAAACCCCCACCTTCTCCAAGGCCCTGGGCCAATGAAAGGAGTTCCTTAGAACTTCTGCTGGAGTGATTGACTTTTAGTTTCTTCCCGTGCCCGCGAAATTCTAACATAAACCGTTGAATCTCCAGGATGGAGAGAGATGGGAGGGGGGCATGGCGCTGGGAAATTCTTGCCCTTAAAGCTACACCCCCTCATGGACCTGGGAAGAGAACACATTCCCTCACTACTAAAAGTGAAAATATATTTTTGTTTTTTGTAGCCACAATATTGTAAAAGATATGAGAGTAACAGAAAGATCAATTTATAGAAAATCAAATATAACTTAGATCAGAAATAATATGTAATCAGCATTAATTTAAGACTTTAAAAAATGTCTTAGGTAAAATAGCACAAAGTTAATCTAAAAGATTCTTTTAATACATAATCTTTATTTTTTAAATTTTTTGAATAATACATAATCTTTAAAAACAAATCTACCATTAATTTTATTTTACATAATCAAGAAGCTTTCTTTTTGAGTGCAGTTGTGAAGGACAGTGGCCTGAGAAATAACCATTCATGTGTTCAATTAATTATTATTTTTTTTGAGATGGAGTTTTGTTCTTTTTCCCTTTGCTGGAGTGCAGTGATATGATCTTGACCCACTGCAACCTCTCCCTCCTGAGTTCAAGGTTCAAGCGATTCTCCTGCCTCAGCCTCCCTAGTAGCTGGGATTACAGACATGTGCCACCACACTTGGCTAATTTTGTATTTTTAGTAGACAGGGCTTCACCATTTTGGCCAGGCTGGTCTTGAACTACTGACCTCAGGTGATCCACCCACCTCAGCCTCTCAAAGTGCTGAGATTACAGGCGTGAGGCACTGTGCCTGCCCATTCAATGAATATTCATTAAACATCTGCTTATCTGGGGTGCTGGCTCTGTACGTGAGATGCAGTGGTGGATAAGCCAGAGTGCAGTGGCATGATCTCAGCTCACTGCAACCTCTGCTTCCCAGGTTCAAGCACTTCTCCTGCCTCAGCCTCCGAGTAGCTGGGATTACAGGGGAGCACCACCATGCCCGGCTAATTTTTTTTATTTTTAGTAGATACAGGGTTTTACCATGTTGGCCAGGCTGATCTCGAACTCCTGACCTCAAACGATCTACTTGAATCACAGGCATGAGCCACCTCACCTGGCCTCTTCTAGCTATTTTGAAGTGTGTATTATTGTTAACTCTAGTCACTCTACTATACAACAGAACACCAGAACTTATTCCTCTTATCTAACTGTAACTTGGTACCTGTTGACCAACCTCTCTCCCTCCTCCTCCTTTGTTCCTCCCCTTCCCCTGCTAGCCTTTGGTGATGAATATTGTACTCCCTACTTATAAGATCAACTATTTTCTATTCCACATGAGTGAGATGATGCAGTATTATTTATCTTTCTGTGCCTAGCTTATTTCACGTAAAATAATGTCCTCCAGGTTTATTCATGTTTCCCCAGATGACAGGATTTTATTATTTTTTTTGGCTGAATGTATTCCATTGGGTACATATACTACATTTTCTTTATCCATTTGTTTGTTGTTGGTGGACGCTTAAGTTGATTCCAAATCTTTGCTGTTGTGAATAGTGCTGTAATAAAATTACATTAGAGTACAGATATGTCTTTGGCATGCTGATTTCATTTCCTTTGGATAAATACGTTTTAGTGGGATTGTTGGATCTCCCAGTCATTTTAAGACTCAGTTCAGGTGTTGCTTCTTTTGAGATGTGGTCCCTGAGGTCCTCTGTAATAGGTGCTTCCTATACTCTCATAGCCTAATATTTAATTCTATATACTAGTTTGTCTCCCAGGAAGCTTCATGAGGACATTTATCCTCATAAAGGAATGCTCACTTGTGTCCCAAGTCCCTGGCACACAGTGCCTGCCTGTGAGCATACAAGAATGAAATATATCAGGAATAATGACAAGGGAAAGGCCACTTGGCTAGTTGTAAGGAATTTGTGGGGAATGGCTGCTTTGCAGCAGTCATGGTTAAGTGGAAAAGTATGATAGAGATTTGGAGTTGAAGGAGTAGGTTCCATTGTGGAGGCTTTTGATGTGCCACTTCATTTTTTTTCCTTTTTTATTATTTATTTTTTATTTTATTTTTTTTCTTTTGAGACAGTGTCTCACCCAGGATGGAGTACAGTGACGTGATCTTGGCTCACTACAACCTCCACCATCTGGGTTCAAGTGATTCTTCTGCCTAAGCCTCCCAAGTAACTGGGACTACGGGTGTGCATCAGCACATTCAGCTAATTTTTTTGTATTTTAAGTAGAGATGGGGTTTCACCATGTTTGTCAGGTTGGTTCTGAACACCTGCCCTCAGGTGATCTGCCCACCTTGGCCTCCCTAAGTGCTGGGATTACAGGTGTGAGCCACTGTGCCCGAGCTGGTGTGCCACTTCTAATCCTCACAGGGGTCATGTGAGGCAAGTGGTCTCGCAAGTAAACTAAGGGACAGAGAAATGAAGTAACTCATTTCTAGTGTCCCTTAATAAGTGGCAAACTGACAAAAGCCCGTGTTTGTTATACTCAACCATTCTACTTACTCATCTATAAAACAGGTTGTATTCTAATTTTGTTTGCCCTATTTACGTCTTTACTTCATAGGATCAACAAAAGACATAAGTCTACGTCCACTGACTAAGTAAAGCATGGAAAACATATTAGATGCCTCTACTAAAACTTGTTTTAACTTTTATGTGATCTTTGCCTAAATATTTTGCTTTGCTTGAACCAACCTGTTTGTTCAATTAATAATCACTAAAGAAGTAAGAAGAGTTAATTACTACTCTTTTACTCTTTTGATTCTGCCTCCTCCCAAATATCTTTTTTTTTCTTTTAGACAGAGTCTCATTCTGTCGATGAGGCTGGAGTGCAGTGGTGCAATTGGCTCACTGCAACCTCCGCCTCCCTGGTTCAAGCAATTCTCCTGCCTCAGCCTCCCAAGTAGCTGGGATTATAGGCTCGCACCACCATGCCCAGCTAATTTTTGTGTTTTTAGTAGAGATGGGGTTTCACTATGTTGGCCAGGATGGTCTGGGTCTCCTGACCTCGTGATCTACCTGCCTGGGCCTCCCAAAGTGTTGGGGATTACAGGCGTGAGCCATCGCCCATGGCCCCCTGTTTTAAATATTTTTAAGTTTTTTTTTTTTTGAGATAGTCTCACTATGTTGTCCAGGCTGAATTTGAACTTCTGAGTTCAAGTTTAGCCTGAGGCTCTTGTCTTAGCCTCTCTAGCAGCTGGGACTATAGGTGTGTACCACAGTGCCCAGCTCTGTTGCTTGTATTTTAACTTTGTTTCTGGCACTTCTAGTTTTGTGTAGTAAAATCTACTTTCTTTAGGGATGGTTTCTGGCCTTGATGTTCTGCTTTGAGGGCCTTCTACTTGCCAAGATTGAAAAATCAGTTTAAATATTTGTTCCTTTTTCCACTCATATGCTCAACAAGAATTATTCTGTGCTGGCAAGGGAAGTATTTAGATTGATTTTTTGGGAGATAGACTTGTTTTTCTGCATTTCATGAAATATTTGAAGGCCTGGAGCATTGGACAGAGAATGTTAATTGGAGAGTCAGGTGAAGTCACGCACTATAAATTAAGGACAAATTGCTGACCTTTGCACTGGAGATAGTTGTAATAAAGTATGAGTTGAATGGCTTCCATTCTAAGGAAAATTATTTCCTAAAAACTTTAATTTTTAGTGTATACTGAGTTAGATTAGGATGCTGTAATTTCTTTAACTGTTATGTTGCCATCAGAGTATGAGTGAATTTAGGGGAGGAGGGTAAAATAATGTGAAAGGAAAGAAAGGAGGATGTGAGTGGAAATAATTACTTAGGGAGGAAATGGTGTAACAGTGCTAAGGAGTGGCAGTGCAGATTTTTGTGCAGACAGAAACCACACAGCTCAATGTTACTAGTAGCTCTGTTGCCTGAATTACATTTTTTCTTTCTCTTTTCAGTCTTAAGCATTTTTGGCCCTAAACAGATTGAAAACCACCACTTGCTTTAACCAGATTATTAATTTACAATTTGGTTATTTCCATGACACACATGCACTATCACTCTGTCCTTCTCTCTTTGTGTGTTTAAGCAATCAATTCTTTAAATTTTTTATTTTTAAACATTTTCAACTATGAGCTCACTTAAAACAGTCACTATCGTTTGAATGAAGAATCACTGTGTAATTTCAAAAGTGAAACTCTGATGTGGAACTCATTTGCTGTAGAAGCAATAAAGTAGTTGTCAGTCTCAGATTTGCTTCTCTAGAGTCTACAGAGGAAAGACTGTGGTTTTCTTTATTGTTCTTCTCTTTAGCATCTGACACAGATGTCTCAGTTTCATAGCTGAGATATCCATTCTGTAAGTAGTATCTTTTAGACTTCATTAGGATGGATTTGCAACTAGATTTACAAAAGAGGATATAAAGCCAGAGAAGTCTTTTTATCTTATTTATTTATTTAGTGACAGAGTGCTTGTTCTGTCGCTCAGGGTGGAGTGCAGTGGTGCAATCTCGGCACACGGCAACTTCTGCCTCCTGGGTTCAAGTGGTTCTCATGCCTCAGTCTTCTGAGTAGCTGGATTATAGGCATATGCCACCATGCATGGCTAATCTTTATAGTTTTAGTAGAAATGGAGTTTCACCATGTTGACCAGACTGGTCTTGAACTTCTGGCCTCAAGTGATCCTCTCGCATTGGCCTCCCAGAGTGCTGGGATTACAGGCGTGAGCCACCTTGCCTGGCCTTTTTAAAAGATTTATTTAACATGCCATGTACCTTAATTATCTGCTTTGTTTATTGGCTTAGCCACAAAGTTTGTGTGTGTGTGTGTGTGTGTGACACTTGTTTGGGATTTTTGACATTATAAGAGTATGACAATTGTCAGGATCTAGGAAATAATTGCTAACTTTTCTTATACTTTACAAAATACTTTTGTAGGCATTTCTCTCATACAATAAAGAGAGGTAGGTTGTAGGGATAAAAATAAATAAAAACTGGTGATTACAACCATCAAGAATAGGAAGAGGGAAAATGATACAGCTGGTTCTTAAACCCAGTTCTTTGGAATTCAGATCCTACTTCTCATTATTTTTTCTTCCTTATACCCTTCTCTATAAGCAGAGATATTGATAAACAGAGTGTTTCAGTAATATAAAGGGATGATAGTTCATAAATGAGGTGAGGGGAAGCTTTTTACTGAGCCAGAATTGTGATAGATGCATAATTAATCCACATAAAGGGTCAGTATTAGTCCCACTTTACTGAGGAAAAAATAGATAAAGTAGCTTGCCCAAGATCACACAGGTAAAAAGCACTAGAGCACAGATTTGAATTAAGGCTTCTGATTCTAAGGTCTGTTCCCTTTCCTCTATACCACAGTTTCTTAAATTAAATTTTAGAGAGATAGGGAAGAATATATATGCAAAGGTTAGGAAAAGCGAGTGATTTTAATTGTAAATTACATTGTAAATGTTTCAATATGATTAATTTGAATTCTGTGGTTTAACATGGGATAGAGTAATTAAAGAGCATATTGTAATAAGCATCAAAGGTTTTTTCTGTTGGAATGTAGAAAAATCATATAAAGGAAAACAATTTGAAGGTTTTTAGTTGCCAGGAATGATTAGGGTTGTGAGAGTTATTCTTCTCTCAGACTGGAGTATGTCCCACAGACAAGGATCGTATTATCCAGCTTTGTCTTCTCTCCAGCTATGCCTGGGATGATGGGATGTGAATGTGGATGTGTATACATGATTGATAATAAGTAACTGCTACTTGCCTCTCTAATAACTGTGCTGTAAGTAGCAAAAAATATCACTTGCTTATTTTGGCCTGTTTTTGGCCTGATTCTGAGAATTTATATTACTTTTCATTAGACAAATTATTCCTTTTTTTTTTTTTTTTTGAGAAGGAGTCTTGCTCTTTCACCCAGGCTGGAGTGCAGTGGTACGACCTCAGCTCACTGCAACCTCTGCCTCCTGGGTTCAAGTGATTCTCCTGCCTCAGCCTCCGGAGTAGCTGGGATTACAGGCACCTGCCACTATGTCTGACTAATTTTTTGTATTTTTAGTAGAGACGGGGTTTCACCGTGTTGGCCAGGCTGGTCTCAAACTCCTGACCTCAAGTGATCTACCCACCTCGGCCTCCCAGAGTGCAGGGATTATAGGCATGAGCCACAGTGCCTGGCCAACAAAGTATTCTTAACTCAGATAAAGTTATCAGTTAACTTTTGCACATGAAAAGAAAGCTACACGTATTAATGGAACTATGATGATATGGAGAAATTACTCAGCGTAAGCCAGTGTCTGTGTAAAAATTACAATTGAAATTATAATTTTATGTAGTTAATGTTTATTCATGAATCTCCTGTTTTTGCTTTTAGGACATTCGGAAATTCTTTGGAGTAATACCAAGTGGAAAGAAACCCGTAAGTGAAACAGTAAAGAAGAGTGAGAAAACAAAGTCTGATGAAGAAACTTTAAAAACAAAGAAAGGAATAAAGGAAATCAAGGTTAGTTTTCCAGGTATAATTTTGCATTGTATGAAATGTAAAATAAGCTCAGTTCTTATACTTTATATCTTGGGAAGCTTGAGTAAATGTAGATTTCAACTCATTTAGCAGAGGAAGAAGAAGAGTAATCGAGGCTGTCCTTTCTCTCTATCCCTCCCTCTCTCTTCTTCTGTCCCTTCCTCCCTCCCTTCTCTCTCTCTCTTTTTAATTTTTGGTTTTCAGTAGTTTGACTGTGGCATACCTGAATGTGATTTTTCTTGTGTTTATCATGTTTTGGGTTTCTGAGCTTCTTTAATCTGTAAATTTATATCTTTTATCAAAATTGGGAACTTTTTGCTATAATTTCTTCAAATATTTTTTTCTGCCTCATTTTTCTCTTTCTTGAATTACAATTATATAAACGTTAGAGTTTTGATATTATTAGTCTTTTTTTCAGATTGAGTGCTTTTTCTTTTTCTGACTTTAAGTTCATTGATTCTTTTATCACCAACTTGCTGTTGAGGCTATCTAGTAAATTGTTATTTTAAATATTCTATTTTTCAATTCTAGAATTTTCATTTTCTTTTTCATGGCTTTAGTTTCTCTCTTTTATATCCTTGAGTGTAGTTATAGTAGCTACTTTAAAATTCTTGTCTGCTAATTCTGACGTGGGTTATATCAAGACTGGTCTTTATTAAGTACCTTTTGTCTTGATTCTTTGGTTCATGTGTTAGTCGGTTCAGGTCATCATAACAAAATACTATAGAATAGATGGTGCTGGCTGATTAGGTGTCTGGTGAGGGCTTTTTTCCTGGTTTCTACATGGCTGCCTTCTCACTGTGTCCTCACATAACTTCTTCTCAGTGTATATGGGTGGAGAGAGAGATTGAGCACTCTGGTGGAAAAAGAGGGAGAGAGATTGAATGAGCACTCTGGTGTCTGTTCTTAAAAGAATGCAAATCCTGTCAGATCAGAGCCCCACCCTTAGGACCTTATTTATCCATAATTACTTGTTTAGAGTTTCCACCTCCAGGGTGGTGAAGCCACCCTGAGGGTTAGGGCTTCAACATGTGAATTTTGGGGACACAGACATCCAGGACATAACATTCCATCCATGGCCACCCAAAATTTATGTCCTTCTTGCATGCAAAATACATTCATTCCAATGTAACAGCCCCCAAATTCTTAACTCATTTCAGTATCAAGTCTGAAGTCCACAGTCTCATGTAAATATCATCCAAATCAGATATGGGTGAGACTTGAGGTATGAATCATCCTGAGGCAAAATTTCTCTTTAGCTGTGAACTTGTGAAACCAGATAAGGAATGTGCTTCTAAAATATAATAGTAGAACAAGCATAGAGGATGGACATTACCATTCTAAAGAAGAGAAATCAGAAGGAAAGGAGGGGTGATGGATCCCAAACAAGTCCAAAATCTAGCAAGGCAAATTCCATTAGAATTTAAGCCTTGAAAATAATCCTCTTTGGCTTGATGTCCTGCCCACACAGCCATAGGTGGCTGTCCTGCTGCTGCAGCTCTGCTGTGCCATCCTGCCCACAAGGCTGTGGGCGGTGGCTGTCTGATCTGTTGAAACCAAGCTCCATCTTTTGAAGAGGCAGTTCTGATGGTTGATCTCTGAATTGCCTTTGGGGCCATTCTTCCCTTTTCTTAAAGAATAGCCCCGTTGTCCTGTCACTGGAATCTCAGAAGTCTGACAGCCTTCCTTCATTTTGTCCTTTCTCCATCCTCTTCACTTCAAACCGACAATGTTTTTACTGATAGGATCCCATAATCTCTTTATCAAGTGATACTCCAGCTACACCCTTGCTATTCTCTTTGGAACACACTTTGTCTTTTCTTTTTTTTTTTTTTGAAACGGACTCTCTCTCTGTTGCCCAGACTGGAGTGCAGTGGTGTGATCTCAACTCACTGCAACCTCCATCTTCCAGGTTCAAGTGATTCTCCTGCCTCAGCCCCCTGAGTAGTTGGGACTATAGTCTCATGCTACCATGTCCGACTAATTGTTTGTATTTTTGCTAGAGATGGGGGTTTCACCATAGTGTCCATGCTGGTCTCAAACTCCTAACCTCAAGTGATTTGCCCACCTTGGCCTCCCAAAGTGCTGGGATTATAGCCATCAGCCACCACACCCAGCCCAGAACATGCTTTTTTGAAATATGGACAGGTTAAGAATTTTACAAATCTTAAAAGTTATGGTCGCTTTTTGCTGAACAGTTTTTTCTTTAGTTCATCTCTTGCCTTTTGCATTTGACTGTAAACAGTCAGAGGACTCAGGCCGCATCTTCAACATTTTGCTTTGAAATCTCCTCAGCTAAATATCTGATTTCATTGTTCACAAGTTCCATCTTTTACAAAGCACTAGAACACAACTTGGCCAAGTTTTGTGCCACTTTATAATAAGAATTGCCTTTCTTCCAATTTCTAATAATCTCTTTCTCATTTCCATCTAAAACCTTACAGCTTGGCCTTTAACATTCATATTTATTTATACCAACATTCTGTTCATGATGATGTATGTATTCTCTGAAAAGAAAGAGGCTTCTTCTATTGCTTGTCTCATTTCTTCATCAGCTGTTACTGGTATTACATTTAACATTCATATTTCTACCAGCAGTTCCTTTATTGCAGTCTAGGCTTTTTCTAGCATGTACCTTAAAACGTCTCTAGCCTCTACTCAATTCCAAAGTCACTTTTCTATTTTAGTTTTTTTTTTTTTTTTAACAGTAGTACCCCATTTCTTGGTACCAAAAGCTATATTATACAGTCAGGGTTCTGTAGAGCAACAGAACCAATAGGATGTCTGTGTATGTATACATAGAGAGACTTATTACAAAGAATTAGTAGAAAGAGCTATTGTTAGGTGGGCATGGTGGCTCATGCCTGTAATCTCAGCACTTTGGGAGGCCAAGGCGGATGGGTCACCTGAGTTCGGGAGTTTAAGACCAGTCTAACCAACATAGAGAAACCTCGACTCTACTAAAAATACAAAAAATTAGCTGGGCATGGTGGTGCATGCCTGTAATCCCAGTTACTCGGGAGGCTGAGTCAGGAGAATTGCTTGGACCTGGGAGGCGGAGGTTGTGGTGAGCTGAGATTGTGCCATTGCACTCCAGCCTGGGCAACAAGAGCGAAACTCTGTCTCAAAAAAAAAAAAAGAGCTGATGTTTTAGTTGGAATCCAAAGGCAGGAAGAAAGTGTCCCAGAGATGTCCAGGCTCTAAGGCAGTCAGGCAGGAGGAATTCTCTCATTCAGGAGAGCGTTAGCCTTTGTTCTTTTCAGGCCTTCAGCTGATTAGATGAGGCTTAATGCCATCAGGGAGGGCAATCTACTTCACTTAATCTATTGATTTAAATATTAATCTCATCCCAAAACATCTTGTGCTGAAATACCCAGTATGATGTTTGACCAAATATCTGGACATCTTGTGGTTCAGTCAGGTTCACACATAAAATTAACCTCCACGGGTCACAGTTCCTCTTTCTTTGTATGTTCTGGTTATTTTGGATTTATCTTGGATATTGTGAATGATGCAGTATAGGAACTTTGGATCCTGTTATATTCCTTGAAAGAGTGTTGATTCTTTTGGTTTATCAGGCATTGAACTTGGCTATACTCATGCTCTAAACTCTTATCTCCCTTGTTTAGAGCATGGGCAGCAGCTGAAATTTTATTCAATTTTTTTAACCTTAGCTAAAGAACTAGGAGTTGTTCCACACATGTATAGTTCAGGAGATAGCCAGAGATTTGGGTAAGGTTTACAGGCAGAATTTGGGATTCCTTTCTGTGGCTTTCTTCTTTCTTTGATACCTTCTTCTCTTACTTTTGAGTCGTTGTAGTTGATTCTGACTCTCTCCTTGATCCACAGGTATATGTCAATTATAATTCCTTACGTCTTCCATTTTCTTATAAGCTAGTTGATTGTTCTTATGTTTTTGAAGTTTTTTTTTGAAACAGAGTCTCGCTCTGTCACCAAGGCTGGAATGCAGTGGCGAGATCTTGGCTCACTGCAATTTCTGCCTCCTAGGGTCAAGCAATTCTCCTGCCTCAGCCTCTGGAGTAGCTAGGATTACAGGTGCCTGCCACCATGCCTGGCTAATTTTTGTATTTTTAGTAGAGACGGGGTTTCATCATGTTGGCCAGGCTGATCTCAAACTCCTGACTTCAAGTGATCTACCCACCTTGGCCTCCCAAAGTGCTGGGATTACAAGGGTGAGCCACCATGCCTGGCCTTTTGAGGTTTTATTACAGTGAATAGAAGTAGTTTCTATTTCTACCTTGTAATTGATTATAACCAGTTTTTTCACTGTCTGCTTTCTGAGAAAATTTGAATATGTTAGAAATGCGATGTTTAACTAAAAAATATAAATAATACCTTTTGCATTGGTTTTATTTAGTTTTCTAACAGAGGCATTGGTTAGTGGTGGGCCACTAGCTTAGCATTTATTCCTGTCTTTTCATTTTCAGGAAGCACTTGCCTTGTATTATCTGATACCCTTTTATTCGTTGCTATATATATAAGTTAGTGTTGAAAGTGCAGCTGAATAATAATATAGCTTTTTCTATAATTTCTTTTGTTCCCATCTTGGTGCGGTTATTGACTGGCCTATTTTTAGCCCAGTAAGCGTATTATTTACAGTTTGGGCTGGATAATTCTTTGTTGTGCATTGTAAGATGTTTAGTAGCATTCCTGATCTACCTGTTAGATGACAGTGAACCTCCCTAACCCAATTCATGACAAGTAAAAATGTTTCTAGACATTGGCAAATGTCTCCTAGGGGCGGGGGTAAAAAATTGCCCCTGGTCAAAAAGACTGAGCCCAAGAAAAAAGGATAGTTATATAGGCTTCTTTATGTTCTAATTATACTGTGATGTTTATAGGTAAATAGCTCCCGTAAAGAGGATGACCTCAAACAAAAGCAACCAAACAAGAAAAAGAGGATCATCTGTGATTCAGGTAATATTTCTTCTGAGGAGCTTTAAAGTTTTAAAGTTATTGTATATCCCTTAGAATAGGGCTTTCTAAACTATGTTCTGAGGCTGGGTGTGGTGGTTCATGCCTGTAATCCCAGCACTTTGGGAAGCCAAGATGGGCAGATCACTTGAAGGTCAAGAGTTCGAGACCAGCCTGGCCAACATGGTGAGACCCTGTTTCTACTAAAACTACAAAAATTAGCTGGGTGTGGTGGCATGTGTCTGCTATCCCAGCTTCTCGGAAGGCTGAGGCATGAGAATTGCTTGAACGCTGGAGGCAGAGGTTGCAGTGGGCCGAGATTGCCACTGCACTCCAATCTGGGTGACAGAGTGAGATTTTGTCTCAAAAAAAAAAAAATTAAAAATACATAAACTATATTCTGAGACATATAGCTCTCTGTGATGTTAATAAGTATTGTGAGAAGAGGGCTGTATGCTCAAGTAAAATTTCAAACAATTTTATTTTACTATAGAACTTATCAGAACCAAAATATGTTTGTAGTAAAGATTCCTTCAGAAAGCATTAGAGTATGCAGCATTTGTCAAACTTATTTTGAATGTGATATATGTGTTTTAATTTAATTTAGTTAATTTATTTAGAGATAGTCTTGGCCTATTGCCCAGGTTGGAGTGCAGTGGTGTGATTTTTGGCTCACTGCAACCTCTGCTTCCTGGGTTCCAGCAATTCTTGTGCCTCAGCCACCCCAGTAGCTGGAACTACAGGCATGCACCACCAAATCCAGCTAATTTTTGCATTTTCAGTAGAGATGGATTTTTACCATGTAGCCCAGGCTGATCTCAAACTCCTGGCTTCAAGCAATTTGCCTTCCTTGGCCTCTCAAAGTATTGGGATTACAGGCATGGGCCTCTGCAACTGGCCCTGTTATTTTAAAAAATACTTGTATTTCTTTTCTAGTTGAGGTTGTTGGAAGTTAAATCTGAAAAATAGTGCCTTAGAATACTGTTTTTAAAGTAAAGATCTAAATTTTAATTTTTGTGCTTTATTGAAAGATCTGGCTTTTTTGGGTTGCATTTGAAAAGGAGTAAACACAATTTAAAGGCTTTTCTTTGAGTGTAATTTTAAAATAGGGAACATGAATTTTTTTGCATGCCTTTTATGATACACAAAATGATGATAGAATTCAGAAAGTTTCAGGTTTTGCTTTTGTGGAGATCTGGTGTGAATTAATTCTCTCTGTCTTTTTATTTTTAATCTGTTGTGAATTTTTTTTTGAGACAAAGTTTTGCTCTGTCACCCAGGCTGGAGTGCAATGGCACGATCTTGGCTCACTGCAACCTCTGCCTCCCGGGTTCATGCTGTTCTGCCTCAGCCTCCCAAGTAGCTGGGATTACAGGTGCCTGCCACCATGCCTGGCTAATTTTTGTAGTTTTTAGTAGAGATGAGGTTTCACCGTGTTGGCCAGGCTGGTCTCGAACTCCTGACCTCAGGTGATCTTCCCGCCTCAGCCTCCTGAAGTGCTGGGATTACAGGTATGAGCCACGATGCCCAGCCTTCTGGTGTGAATTCTTAAAGTAAAAAATGTACCTAAAGAAGCATTTGTGGATTGTCAAGATTTTCACAGTATTTTCAAAGGTTCTGAATACCAAAAGTACTTAAGTGTTCACTTTGTGCCTTTTACTGCTCTATATTGTAAAGAATTTGAAAGAAAAAGTGTCCCTCTTCCCCAGGAGTTTTGTTTGTTGGGAAACTGGAAATTTGTTTGATACAGTTTACTACAGTGTGGCAGGATTTATAAATGCATGATTGAGGGGAAGAGGAGGGATACTAAAGTTGATGAAACATGTGTTTTACACCAGGTACTATGCCAGGTACTCACTCTTTGTTCTTGATTTATATTTAAGTGTCCTGGGAGATTAGGCTGTGATAGACAATATGGTGGCCCCAAAAGATATACACAGCCTAATTCCTAGAACCTGTGACTATATTAGGTTATATGGCAAAGGGAAATAAAAGTTATAGATGGTGTTAAGATCGCTAATCAGACAACCTTAAAAATAGGGAGATTAGGCCAGGCTCGGTGTCTCATGCCTGTAATCCCAGCACTTTCGGAGGCCGAGGCGGGCGGATCACTTGAGGTCAGGAATTCCAGACCAGCCAGGCCAACATAGTAAAACCTTGTCTCTACTAAAAATACAAAAATTAAGTGGGCATGGTGGCATGTGCCTGTAGCCCCAGCTATTCCGGAGGCTGAGGCAGGAGAATTGCTTGAACCGGAAGGTAGAGTTTGCAGTGAGCTGAGGTAATACCACTGCACTCCAGCTGGGGCAACAGAGCGAGGATCCATCTCAAAAAGGCGGAAAAAAAAAAATAGGGAGATTATCTTGGATTATTTGGGTGGACTCAGTAGTCACAAGGAATAGGGAGGCAGAAGAAGGGTTTAGAGAGCGAGATTAACTGTGAAGAAGGTTAGAGGATCTGGGAGATGGCAACATGAGGGCTCTCACTTGATGTTACTGGCATTGAAGATGGAAGGGTCCTTGAGCCAAGAAATGCTGGCAGCCACTAGAGACTAGAAAAAGCAAAGAAAATTCTTTCTTAGAGCATCCAGAAAGGAACATACCCCTGCTGGTACCCTGACTGGCCCAGTGAGACCCATATTGGCCATCTAACCTCCAGAACTGGAAGATAATAAATTTAGTGGCTTAGTTATTTTAAGTCACTAAGTTTGTGGTCATTTATTACAGCTACAATAGAAAACTAATACATAGGCTTAACACTGAGTAAAAGTAACCTGTGAGAATTCACAGAAGACATGTGCCTTGAAAAAGACCTTGAGGCATCAGTTCACCATGACTACTTTAAAAATGCACTGTATTAGTTCTTTTTAAAGTTTTGTTTTATTTTTCTCTCACACACAGACTCAGAGTCAGAGGAGACGTTACAGGTAAAAAATGCCAAAAAGCAACCAGAAAAAATGCCAGTGTCTTCTAAACCCGGTAACATTTCACGGCAGGATCCTGTTACATACATTTCAGAAACAGGTAAGGTTACGTTGTGGTATGTGAGATGCAGTGTGTGTTAATGTTCTTGAGTTTTTTTGTTGGTGTCTAAATGTACTTCCTTCACCGCGAATGGAATTTCCACTGCCTTTTTGCTTTGTTGATATATTTATCAGAGAAGGCTGTGATCATCTTTGGCATTTCCTGTGGATTAAGGACCAATTACAGGGAAATTGGCTCTTGGAATTTTTTTTTTTAAGTGCTCTATATTGAATCATATAAGTTGAAGCTTAATCTTGAATCACATATTAAAATAGTATTGGGTTGTTTTGGAACTTCTTTTTTAATGTAAGTTTTTTATCTGGCATGCTGAACTCATAATCTAAGTGTATGGTGATTATTCATATTATGATTTATTTAGCATAGATGTGAGTTGAATTCCTTGTATTCTCTGGTGACAATAAAAAATTAAGTATTGGTTTTTTAAAAAAGATTGGTTTGTACTTAAATTTATTTCTGCTAGATCTGTTTTAAGAGTAATCAAAGAGCAAAGGACATTTATAAATAATTGTGTGCTAATCTTAAAAATTTTGTCATCTAAATAATTGTTACAGTGATGCTGTTCTTTTTGAGACAGTATCACTCTGTCGCCCAGGCTGGAGTGCGTGGCACAATCTCAGCTCATTGCAGCCTTCGCCTCCCAGGTTTAAGCGGTTCTCCTGCTTCAGCCTCCTGAGTAGCTAGGATGACAGGCACGTGCCACCACGCCTGGCTAATTTTTGCGTTTCTAGTAGAGAAGGGGATTCACCACGTTGGTCAGGCTGGGCTCGAACTCCTGACCTCGTGATCCGCCTGCCTTGGCCTCTCAAAGTACTGGGATTACAGGCATGAGCCACTGCGCCAGGCCGGATACTGTTCTTTTATGTAAGGATTCCAGAGTTTTATTGTCATCCTAGAAGAAAAACTCAGATTTAGTCGTGAAATCATTTTTATTATAATGTTGTTAACCCTTAGAGGAGACCATTCTAGAATTATATGGGAAGATGTACATGAAGGGCCAAACCCAGTGCCTGACACATATAGTTTGCAGGTAAAAGGAAAAAATAAAAAGAAAAACAAAATCCATAGGTGAACTTTGTAGGTTATATGAAACATTTGTTGATGAAATTGTTTCAGAATATCAAAGACAAAATATAAGTGATATGAACATAGTTTTTGGAAAAGTTTTCGTAAACTGAGATGTTTCTTTGTTATGGGCAGGTGGCTGATTGACTCTTAACCTTTTTGTGCTGTTGCTAAATAGCTGCTCAGGCACATTGTGCAAACGAACTCTTAAGAGGCTTCCCTTTACCTCTGGCTACCTTTGTGAAGTTTTGAATATGTGGGAGGGGAGAGTAAGAACAGTATGGTGATAGGTTTATTATGTAACTGAAGGTGGTGTGATCAGCCAGTGACACCCTGAAAAATGTCAAAGTTAGTGTGCAGCTAGCCATAGCCTTCAACTGTGGATCAAGGCTGTTGTTATCTTGCGATTTTAAGTAAACAAAAAGGTCAGACAATTTAAGCTGTGATCACAGATTTTCTTTCACATGGAACTGTTTATTTCATAGAAGCAATTTTTTTTCTTTCTGTATCCAATCATTCATTAAGATGAGCAATTTTTGAATGTTATTTTCTGAAGAGATATCCAGCTTTTTATCTGAACTTTTTATGAACATTAGGCAATATCTGTGTCATTTTGCTAGTAGCTGTTGTACATGTGAAAGTAAACATTGTCCTCTTGTTTTAGCTAAAAATCTTGGGGTATGATATACCTATCTAAGGTGGTGTTCAGTATTATGCATTATTCTATTGTTTTCTTAGAATTGAGATGTAGGGAAGAAGCTATCTTTATTATTGCCTGTTTTATCTTTTCATACTTTATTGTTTGAAATGATAGGTGAATGGGAGGAAGATAGCCTTTTCCTCCATATAAGAGAATGAGACTATTAAAAAAATGTCCACAATAAGATTGGCATAATAAAATCACAAATATAAGAGTTTCAAAAAAGAAAAGTACAGCTTTTCAAGCACTGGAAAATCCTTGACCCTAAGATAATACTTTCATTACTCTTTTTTTTTTTAATTTTTAAAATTTTTATTTTTATAAAGATGGGGTTTCACCATGATGGCCAGGCTGGTCTTGAACTCCTGACCTCACGTGATCCACCCACCTCGGCCTCCCAAAGTGTTAGGATTACAGGCATGAGCCACTGCGCCCGGCCTTCATTACTCTTTAAACTAAAACTATATTTTTCAATATTGTGTCATAAATATTTTTGTTTTATATTGCCAGTATGAGGTTAAATAAATGTGTGTGTGTGTGTGTGTGTGTGTGTGTGTGTGTGTGTGTGTGTAATAGAATTGGGCAATACCTCATTCCATAAAATAGAATGAGTGTTCCCAATATTTGTCTACAATAAAAATTCTAATCAAAAACTGTATTGTTTATCTGGAGATTGGAGCTTCTTGTGGAAAAGTATCATATGACATGATTCAGTTTTAGAAAACCTGTTAATTCCAAAAGGTATAATTTTTTCTTCATTATTTCTTACTTTTCTTATCTTCTGTACTCTGATTTCAAAAACAGCCTTTGGTTCTATTGGCATTTTTCTTGCAGCATAGCATGTATACTGCTTAAAAGCATGGCCCAGGTTAATCTTTACTTAACTTTCCTTGTGTTTTAGTGTACTTATATGTAAAATGGAGACATTACTAGTACCTACATCAGCTGCCTTTGTGATAATCAAATGAGATAATCCTTGAAAAGCATTTAAAATAGGGTCTGACTTAGGGTCTACAATAGTAAATCCTCAGTAAGTATTAACTGTTATTCTTATATTTTGACTCTATTGTAAGCCTACATCTGCCTTTAAAGACATTTTGTATTTGTTTAGATACTTAGGGCTTTCTGTTTATTTTGTAACTGAGCTTTAGAAATTTGGAAATGATATTTGGCCCACTTATGTTATGGATTTGTGTGGTCCAATATGGGAACTACTTGTTATTTGTGGCCATTCAGCACTTGAAATGTGCTTAGCCTGAATTGAGAATGCTGTAAATGTAAAATACAGATTTCACACAGCAAAGGAAACAGTCAACAAAATGATTACAACCTACAGATTGGGAAAAAATATTTGCAAATCATATGTCTGATAAGGGGTTGATACCTAAAATATATGAAGACTTCATACAATTCAACAGTAGAAAAACAAACAAATTAAAAAATAGGCAAAGAACCTGAATAGACACTTCTCTAAAGAATGCATAAAAGTGGCCAAGAGGTTATGAAAATGTGCTTAATATCATTAATCCTTAGGAAAATGCAAACCAAAACCAGCGTGAGATAACACCTCATACTCGTTGGGATGGTTATTATCAAAGAGTAAAGAGATGACAAATGTTATTCAGGGTGTGCAGAAAAGGGAACCTTGTACATCGTTGGTGGGAATGTAGATTGGTGCAGCCATTATGGAAAACAGTATGGAGAAGCCCAGTGAAATTAAAATAAAGCCACTGTATGACCCAGTGATCTCTCTTCTGAGCATTTACCTAAAGGAAGTGAAATCACCACCTCAGAAAGTTATCTGCACTCCGTATTCATTGCAGCATTATGTACAATAGCCAAGATATGGAGACAGCCTAAGTGTCTGACGGTGGATGGATGAAGGAATTGTGGTATATATAATAATGGAATATTACAGCAGATACATGGGATGAACGAGTCCAGATCTAGTGTATAACATGAGGACTATAGTGAATAAAGTTTACTGTATTTGAGATTCCTGCTAAATGAGTACATTTTAGTTGTTCTTGCCACAAAAATAAAAAAGAGTATGTGAGATGATGGATATGTTAATTTGCTTCACTATAGTAATTATTTTACTATCTATATATCCCCTAACATCATAAAGTTATATACTTTAGATATATACAATAAAATTTATTTTAAAGGCTGGGTGTGGTGGTTCAAGCCTGTAATCCTAGCACTTTGGGAGGCCGAGGCGGGCGGATCACTTGAGGTCAGGAGTTCAAGACCAGCCTAGCCAACATGGTGAAACAAATACAAAAATTAGCTGGGCATGATGGCAGGTGCTTGTAATCCCAGCTACTTGGGAGGCTGAGGCAGGAGAATTGCTTGAACTCGGGAGTCAGAGGTGCAGTGAGCTGAGATGGTGCCATTGCACTCCAGCATGGGTGATAGAGTGAGACTCACAATCCAAAAAAAAAAAAACAAAAGTATTTGTAAAAACACAGATTTCAAAGACTTCCTACACAAAAAAGGCAAACTACCTTGTTAATTTTTTGTTATTGATCCCATTTTAAAATGCTAATAATTTGGATCTATTGGGTTAGATAAAATATAAAGTTAAAATTAATTTCACTTATTTCTTTCTACTTTTAAAATGTGGCTATGAGAAAATTTGAAATTTTATATGTGACTTGCATTTTATTTCTATTGCATAGTGCTTTATAAACAATGAAAAACAGATTTAGGAAAAATGTAGGTTTCAAGTATTTTTGCTCATATTGTTATATAGCTAGCTTTTTAGACTATTGTTATACAGATTTTTAGGCTTTTCATTTCACTCCAGGAGAAATATTTTTCATTATCACCTTGATTAAATCTGTCTTCTAGGATTTATTGATTTTTAAAAACTAATTTAACCACATTAATTTCCCAAGTTACAGGAAAAGGAAATAATTGCTTATAAATATCTTTATAGCCAACTATTGACTCTAGTAAAATGTTCTTCAAGGTTGGTAAAAACCCAAATACTTGTTGTACTGAGTAAATATATTTACTTTTATCTGTTTAATGAAGTGAGAGACCTTGAGTCTTGTTTGGCAAAGATTGACCTTTTGTTATGGTTTCATCAGGGCCTGCTGTTTGATCGAAAATGGTGGGGGTTTTTCCTGTTTTGAATTGTTTGACTGGTAATTTTAGTTGTGCACATAATTCTGAGGCAGTTGGTGCTCCTGAAGTTATAATTATTTGAGGAGTGTTAAATGGGAAAAAAATTGGTGATGTTGTGTTCTCTAGGTTACAGGTTACCATGTAATAACAGTGACTTGTGACTTTGGAAAAAGCAGCAGAAAATATTCCTGGAGATGTGTGTAACATTCTCTTTGCTAACTTTTAGAGACATATTGTTTTGTATTTCAGACAAATAGGTATAGATTCTGTATATGATAGAGAGCTTCTCTTAAATGTTTTCAGGGAAACCTAGAATGATTAAGGCAGAAAATTTCCTTCAAGTGAGCATTATATTTCTTTGATTATACTTGTTCAAAAATTAATATTAATTTGTACACTGAAATTCTGCATAAAAGAAAATAAATTTAGAATTTTGAAGATGAAGTATTAATATTATTTTAAATTACCTAAGTAAATGTTTCATTCCCTCATCCAGCTTTACACACACACACACACACACACACACACACACACACACACACTCTCACACACACACTTGAGTAGCATCTTATTGTAAAATTTCTAGAGCTTGACTTTTCATAACTTAATGCCTTACCTCTCTCTTCTTCCTTCCCTCCCAGTAATATAGTCCAGTAGATCTTTAGATGTCTTTCATACACTTATTTTTTCATGTCATTTAGTTTTATATCTTCTACAAATTTGATAGATTTATCTTTGTGTTTCTTCCTGAATCATTATTAAAATTTTTTAGCATTAAGGGACAAATAAAGTTGTTTCAAAATTTGCTTTGAATCATCATGAGTACCCTGGATATAGCTGTTTAGTTTTTTATGAATAGCTGTCTAGTTACTTGTGAATCTTAGTAATGACTATTATTTTGTATTTCTCTATCTTGACATAAATCAGTGTTTCTCAACCAAGGGTGATACTGCCTTCTGGGGAACCTTTGGCAATATCTGCAGACATTTTTGGTTGTCACAGCTGGGGAATGCTATGGCATGTGATTGGTAGAGGCCAGGTATGCCGCTAAGCATCCTGCAATATACAGGACAGAGAGTTACTTGGCTTAAAATGTCAGTAACATGGAGGTTAGAAACTCTGCCATACTCTTATCAGAAGAGAATTTGGTAGATATTTTAAGTACAAATGTCTCTTGTTTTTAGTATTCATTTAGTCTGATAACTCACGGAGTAAATGAAGGCTTAGGCCTTGAATTATTCTCAGTGAGTTCTTGTCCACTTCAGTTGAGTGCCATATGCTGCTCTTGACCTGTTCATAATGTTACTGCATAGCATTGTCACTAAACCTGTCATCTTCTGTAGTTCTGTGGTTGCAGATTTTCCTTTCTCTCTCTCTCTCTTCCCCCCTCCCCCCCGAGATGGAGTCTTGCTCAGTTACCCAGGCTGGAGTGTAGTGACAAGATCTTGGCTCATTGCAACCTCCACCTCCTGGGTTCAAGCAATTTTCCTGTCTCAGCCTCCCAAATAGCTGGGATTACAGGCGTGTGCCATCATCCCTGGCTAATTTTGTATTTTTAGTAGAGACAGGGTTTCACTAGGTTGGTCAGGCTGGTCTCGAACTACTGATCTCAGTTGATGCGCTCACCTTGGCCTCCCAGAGTGCTGGGATTACAGGTGTGAGCCACCACGCCTGGCCCTTTCCCTTTTTTGACAATTAGGACTTCATTTCTTCTCTTTAATCTTCAGGGACTTCTATTTTATATGATGATTCAAAGGTCACTAATAGTGCTTTAGCAATTTTATCTGCAAATGCACATATTTATGACAGCTAGATGCTTTCTTAAAATCTTTTCTGCTAATTTGTTCTTCAGTTCTCTTTTATTAGTGTATATTATGAGACCTGAAAAAAATTAAATGGCATATGGAGAGGAAGGAGATTTGACAAGGACACAGTAAATAATGAGACACTAAGATTTTTGAGGTTCTGAAGCATCTTTGGAAATTAACAGACTGTTCTGGAGACATGTACTTTGCTGTCAGGCACTTGTGAAACTGAGAGACATAGGACTGTATTCCATAGTGCCAAGGAAGTAGGACTGTGTTACGAAAATATCGTTAAGTACTAATAATATACAATACAATATATAATAAAATAATATACAAGTGATTTATACTTGGCTTTCATACTCAGACCAGCACTGTTTCTCCTCTTTTGTGGTGAAGATATATGTGAATGGCAGTGGGGAGATTGCGTGCAGAATCACTTCCTTAACTCTCTGGCCAGGCAGGTTTCCTTCTGTTGCCCATTTTATGCCTTAGAATTTTAAGAAGCTCTGGGTAATGTACTTGTGGCCAACTGTCCAGGCCTTTCCCCTACTTTTTCTTATTTAGGCATTCCAGTAGACTTGTTACCTGTGTGGTAGATAACATCACATTTTAAGCCAATACTTTTTTTTTCTTATTTATCATTACTCAGCTATCTCACTAGACCACACAAATTATAAAATAAGGTTTATTTTAAAAGTATAACTGACTATTTAATTCTAAGAGGATTCATTTGTAGTGAATCTTGAGATCTCTGGTTTCTTTTTTTCTTTCTTTTTTTTTTTTTTCTTGAGATGGAGTCCTGGCTTTGTTGCCCAGGCTGGAGTGCAATGGCACAATCTTGGCTCACTGCAACCTCTGCCTTCTGAGTTCAAGCGATTCTCCTGCCTCAGCCTCCCAAGTAGCTGGGATAACAGGCCCCGCCACCACACTTGGCTAGTTTTTTTGTATTTTTAGTAGAGATGAGGTTTCACTGTGTTAGCCAGGATAGTCTCCATCTCCTGACCTCATGATCTGCCCGCCTTGGCCTCTCAAAGTGCTGGGATTACAGGTGTGAGCCACTGTG
Organism: Plecturocebus donacophilus; assembly: GCA_004027715.1. Classification (NCBI taxonomy): domain Eukaryota; kingdom Metazoa; phylum Chordata; class Mammalia; order Primates; family Pitheciidae; genus Plecturocebus; species Plecturocebus donacophilus. The sequence continues at coordinate 38,662 of PVKP010004610.1, forward strand.
CTGGGTCCGAGATTTCTGGTTTCTTGATTGAAGATGAGCAGCCTTAGAAGTTTTATTTTATTATGCCAATATGTATAGTATAGAATGTCTGATTCACCACATAAATGGGCAAAGTGGTATGTTTAGTTTCTCTTCCATCCACATAATTAAACCAGTATTTATTGAAGGCTTGGCACATATATGAACCTTTGTCTTCCTCTAAAACCAAAATGACAGTTTAGATTTTTGACTCAAGGAAATATTGAAAAGAAGCTTTATAGAAAAAGGCTTTAAACACCTTGATTCTTATTTAGTTTTTGAGTTATTGCTAAATAAATTATTTTTAATCTCTGTAACTGAATCTCTTCATTAATTTGCTTTTTGTATATTCTAGACCAAAGAAAAGAAAATCACAGAATCAGAATTCAGAGATCTGTTTGGAAAGACTAGATTCTTAGCAGTATGAATTCCAGAATTATATTTTTTTCCTTCTTATAAATAGATTTTTATATGGACCCCCCCACATTTTAAATTTATTTTTATTATTCTTCCAGATAAATGAATGTATCTAACTTAGAATGTCAAAGCAATCTTCTCTCCCAGGCAGTTCCTCTGCTGTGTGTAGGATAATGTGATAATGCTAGTTTGTGTGGTTGTTGGTACCGCATTTGAGGTTATGTTGTCTATAAATAAAAATAAACAGTGTTTTTAAAAAGAAGACAGATATCCTAGAGGGAAATTCTAAGTGTTCAATTGTCCATGATTTTCAACCAGTTCTCCTCAATTTGACTTAGATCTGTTTATCATTATTTTATTGTAAGTTTCCGGGGAGAAGAGAACATAGTTTGCCTTTGGCTTCCTATGAGGCGGAATCCAATTTAAGCTTATTAGAAAACAAGAACAAATGTTAAAAAAAAGAAGAAAAACTACAACTTTATTTGGAATGTTTCATCTCTATACATTATGTAGGATTGTAAAATATTTACTTTATATGAGGATCCTCACAGCAACACCTGTTAAGTCACTGTTGCAAGTAGCTAGTTGCATCCTTGGCCTGTTTCGTCTTCTTTCCATAATATATTGGTATAGCCTTTAAAATGTTAAGGGCAAAGGAACTTTAAGACAACTAGTTCAGAAGTCATAGTACAAAAACAGTAGGACTATTCGTTTTTCAGGTTTTCTGGTTTCATCAAGGCAGGATGACAGGGTTTTCAGATATGCCTGTGGCTTATCGGATACCATATTATAGAATAAATATGAAATCCTTTCTATTTGTGAGAAATATCTCAATGCTTAGGATCATGAATTTACTTTTTTTCATGTCAGTTATTCTCATAACTGTAAGGAGTATGGGGACATTGACGAATCAGGGGGCACTAAGTATTAAAGCAAGGGAGCCAGTCCTTGGGAATTACCTTCCTTTTTTCTTTTCATAACTGTGTTTGACTAGAGTTACTTGTACCTTCAAAGGAACCTAGAGAGTTATTAATTTTGTAGTTAACAGAGAAAAAGGAGCCTTATTTGCAATTTTTGTTTAGCACAATGAAAACATACTTGAAGTATCTTGTAGAACACTCCCATATTTTTTCTTTGGAGATCCATGTTTAATTACATTTTTACTCAAATTATAAAAATGTTTATAAAATTATGCGTGTGTTTAGGTATAGTACATTTTTTTGACCTATAGCTTGAAGACATTGCTTAATTTAAATTCATATATTCAGTCAGAGAAGGGCTCTCGTAAAGAGATCTCTGATAGAGGAGGCTCATGACAAGAACCTCCCCTTATAGGAGTGATATTTGTACCTATAACATTAGGGTGCACATAAAAGAACAGAGTGATGCATTTTGTTTTTTTGACAGCTTAATTTTGCTGTTTTCATGAGGGTTTTTTTGAGCCTTGAAATTTGGGCTTAAGTTTTTCATGGTTGCATGAGTCCATTGTATAGTTAGACCATAATTTATATGAATCTTTTCTTGATTTCAAGCATTTCAGTTGCTTACACTTTCCATGTTCCTAATAGTGTGATGACTAGACTATATTTATATTTAAATATTTGCCATCACCTCTGATTATCTCCAAGATTTACTATGCTAAAGGATATGAACTTCTTTAAGGTTCCGGGTATGTTCTACCAAATTACTTTCTAGAAAAGTTACACTAATTTACACTTTTATAATTAGTGTTTTTATTAGTACAAACTCATTACATTTTCACTAACGTTGTATATAATATTAAAAAAAATCTATATGGCTCTTCATAGAGTCATAAAATTGTGGAGGGGAAAATCTTGAGTTTGTTTGGTCCAACATTTTACAGAAGACAACAGTGAAACCCAGATGATTAATTAAAATAAAAATAGTAAGTCAAACTTAGGTTAGACTTTTAGTTTTCTAGACTTCTGGTTCAGCGTTGTTTTCACCAGAGCATACTACTTTTATTTACTGAATGGCTGTTAACATGGTGAGGTGTGACACTGGGCACTTAGCCTTTAAAATTTTGTCTTAGTTTATTTGTAGAGATGGGGTTCTCACTCTTTTGAACTCTTGGGCTCAAGTGGTCCTCCTGTCTTGGCCTCCCACAGTGCTGGGATTATAGACATAGGCCACCATGTCCAGCCCTTTAAGAAAAATTTAATCTTTCCAGTAACCTAAATGTTGAGTGGCTTGAAACTGTTTTACTATTTATAGAGAAGGGGATGTAGGGAAGAAATAAGGGCAGTCTTCAGATGCTGAATGTGGAAAAAGTAGATACACTTTTTCTCCCTGTTCAGAGGATAGATTAAGGAAAGTAAATGGAGTTCACAGGAAGTATTTTGACTTAATATAAGGAAAAACTTTCCTAAGAAGTACAATATTTTGCTCTTCACTAAAGGAAGAGGGTGAATTAACATTGCTCGATTTTTAAAGTACTTAAGTCTAGTCTTTTGTTTTGTTAGGAATGTGGAAAATGGGGTCGATGTATTGAATAAGGAGGTAAGACTAGTTGACTAAAGATAATTTATTATAAAGTTCTTGGCATGAAGTTTAATGTTCAATAAATAACTTATTAATAGTAAATAAAAAGATACCATGAAGTCTTTGAAGCCAGCAACAGAATAGTAGAGCTGCTGATAAATAATGAGCAGAAGTGAGCAAAGAAGAGTGGAGAGAAGGGAAAAACTGAAGCACTGACTCTGAAAGCTAAGGGGTCAGAGAGTTCTAGGATGTAGTTAATTTGTTGTAAAACATTAGATGGAGAAAAGGGTGTATTAGTCTGTTTTCACGCTGCTGATAAAGACATACTTGAGACTGGGCAATTTATAAGAGAAAGAGGTTTATTGGACTTACAGTTCTACGTGGCTAGGGACCTAACAATCATGGTGGAAGGTAAAAGACACATCTCAAGTGGTGGCAGACCAGAGAAGAGAGCTTGTGCAGGGTAACTCCCCTTTATAAAACCATCAGATCTCGTGAGACTTATTCACTATCATGAGAACAGCACAGGAAAGATCTACCCCCATGATTTAAAAACCTCCCTCTGGGTCCCTCCCACAACACATGGGAATTCAAGTTGAGATTTGGGTTAAGGACACAGCCAAACTGTACCAAAAGGTATGAAGAAAACATGAAAATTGGCCAGGTGCGGTGGCTCATGCCTGTAGTCCCAGCACTTTGGGAGGCTGAGGCGGGCAGATCAAAAGGTCAGGAGTTCGAGACCATCCTGGTCAACATGGTGAAACCCTGTCTCTACTAAAAATACAAAAATTAGCTGGGAATGGTGGCACATGCCTGTAATCTCATCTACTTGGGAGGCGCCAAGGCAGAAGAATCACTTGAACCTGGGAGGTGGAGGTTGCAGTGAGCCAAGATTGCGCCACTGTACTCCAGCCTGACAACAGCACAAGACTCTGTCTCAAAAAAAGAAAAGAAAAGAAAACATGAAAATTACCCATATTTCCCTAATTAGAGATAAAAATTGTTAATGTTTTATTATTTTCAGATTTTAGAATGTAAATTTAAAAGTTATATATATAGACTGTCATTAAACATACTGTTATGTCATCTGCTTTTGTCACCTAATAAACATGAATATATTTCTATTAGTAAATATGAATATTCATTATAATTTTTATTGTTGTAGAGATTTCATTACATGGTTGAATATATATATATTAATAGATACTTAGGTTATTTGTTTTACCACATTATAAACAATACATCTCTCTATTTGTATTGCCATTATTATAGTTGAAGCCATCTTGCCTATGTGGTCATTTACTTTCTGTCTTCCCCTTTTATTGCAATCTGTTCTCCATAGTAGTTGATCTTACCCACTCAGCTCTGGGGTTTTCTGTCATATTGCTTATAAGCACGGCTAGGTGTAGTGGAAATGGAATGTTAGTATTTTTGTCATTTTTAGGGTGGAGGGAAACTAGTAGAGCACCATAATTTCACAGAGATAATTTAAGTTTTTCTTTCTCCATTAAGGGACTTCCTCTTGCCCAGAAGTACAATTGTTGAACTTAAAGCAAATAAATATTATAAAATTTAATAAGATGAGAAATTTTACATATACTGGGTATAATTGGTCAGCTGCCAAGTATAAAAAAATTTGAGTTTCTGTAATACCGTAATTATTGTGTTACTGTTTTAGAGAAAAGGAAAGGACTTGAGATTGTATTCTTAATGGTTAGTTACTAGGACTATTATGAGTGATCCATGTGGCTGTTTTAAGTGGAATAGGTAACATCACCATTCCACTTAAACAACACCCTTGTGAATCAGACACCTTTTTCCTTTCTGGCAAAGAGGCAGAGAAGAACCAGTAGTTAGTTCAGGAGAACAGATATATGTGACTGAACCTCGTCTGTTCACTCTTTGTAGCATATGTAATATATGGTTGAACTGAAATCTGTTAATTGTATTAGGCCTTGGGTGTGCTCTAGAAAGGGTTATGGATAAATTTTTTTTATTATTTTTTGTTTTTTTATTTTTATTTTTTGAAATAAAGAAAAAAGAAAGAGCGAAAGAAAAAAAAAAGAATGAAAGAAAGAAAGAGGAAGAGAAAGAGGGAGAGAGAACAGGATTCTTGTTCTATTGCCCAGGCTAGAATGCAGTCTAAAAATGGGTATTAAAAACCTCTTTTATACCAATAATTGTGCTTAACAATGGAGACAGGAAGGAATAAGGGATGAAAATAACAAATAAGCAGCCAACCAATATTTTATTTAAATCTGTGAAATGCTATGCAATTGCTGAGGAGTGATTTACTTCCAATTATGTGGTCACTTTTAAAATAGGTGTAATATGATACTGAGAAAAATGTATGTTTTGTGGATTTGGGGTGGAGAGTTCTGTAAATATTTGTTAAGTTTACTTGTTCCAGGTCTGAGTTCAAGTCCTGGATATCCTTGTTAATTTTCTATCTTGTTGATCTGTCTAATACTGACAGTGTAATATTGAAGTCTCCCACTATTGTGTGGGAGTCTAAGTCTCTTTGTAAGTCATTAAGATCTTGCCTTATGTATCTGGGTGCTCCTGTATTGGGTGCGTATATATTTAGGATCATTAGCTCTTCTTGTTGCATTGATCCTTTCATCACCATGTCATGTCCCTCTTTGTTTCTTATGTTCTTTGTTGTTTTAAAGTCTGTTTTATCAGAGACGAAAATTGCAGCTTCTGGTGTTTTTTTTTTTTTTTTTGCTCTCCAT
>PVKP010004610.1:44433-71605 GCA_004027715.1 Plecturocebus donacophilus
TTTTTTTTTTTTTTTTTGCTCTCCATTTGGTTGGTAAATCTTCCTCCATTCCTCTGTTTTGAGTCTTTATGTATCCTTGCATGTGAGATGGGTCTAGATACAGCATACCGATGGGTTTTAGCTTTTTATCCAATTTGCCTGTCTGTGGTTTTTGATTGGGGCATTTAGTCCATTTAAAGTTAGGATTAATATTGATATATGTGAGTTTGATACTGCCATTTAATGCTAGCTGGCTGTTTTGCCCATTAGTTGATGTAGATTCTTCATTATGGTGATGCTCTTTCCCTTTTGGTATGTTTTTGGAATGGCTGATACTAGTTGTTCCCATCTATGTGTAGTGCTTCTTTCAGAAGCTCTTGTAAAGCAGGCCTGGTGGTGATGTTATCTCTGAGTACTTGCTTGTTTGCAAAAAATTTTATTTTTCCTTCACTTATGAAGCTTAGTTTGGCTGGATATGAAATTCTAGGTTGAAAGTTCTTTCCTTTAAGGATGTTGTATGTTGGCCCCCACTCTCTTCTGGCTTGTAGGGTTTCTGCTGAGAGATCTGCTGTGAGTCTGATGGACTTCCCTTTGTGGGTAACCCGACCTTTCTCTCTGGCTGCCCTTAGCATTTTCTCCTTCATTTCAACCCTGGTGAATCTGACAATTATGTGTCTTGGGGTTGCTTTTTTTGAGGACTATGTTTGTGGTGTTCTCTGTATTTCCTGGACTTGAATATTGGCCTGCCTTGCTAGGTTGGGGAAGTTTTCCTGGATAATATCCTGAAGAGTATTTTCCAGCTTGGATTCATTCTCTTCGTCACATCCAGGTACACCTATCAAACGTAGATTAGGTCTTTTCACATAGTCCTGTATTTTTTGGGGACTTTGTTCATTCCTTTTTACCCTTTTTTCTCTAATCTTGCCTTCTCGTTTTATTTCATTAAGTTGATCTTCGACCTCTGATATCTTTTCTTCTGCTTGGTCAATTTAGCTGTTGAAACTTGTGCATGCTTCGCGAAGTTCTCGTGTTGTGTTTTTGAGCTCCATCAATTCACTTATATTCCTCTCTAAGTTGTCCATTCTCGTTAGCATTTCATCAAATCTTTTTTCAAAGTTCTTAGTTTCTTTGCATTGGGTTAGGACATGTTCTTTTAGCTCACAGACGTTTCTTATTATCCACCTTCTGAAGCCTGATTCTGTGAGTTCATCACACTCATTCTCTGTCAGGCCTTGTTCCCTTGCTAATAAGGAGCTGCAATCCCCTGTAGAAGGAGAGGCATTCTGATTTTGGGTGTTCTTAGCCTTTTTGCACTGGTTTCTTCCCATTTTTGTGGATTTATCCACTTGTCGTCTTTGTAATTGCCGACTTTCAGATTGGGTCTCTGAGTGGACGTCTGGCTTGTTGGTGATGAAGTTTTTTCTGTTTCTTAGTTTTCTTTTGGCGGATGCCCCTTCCTCACAGAGCTGGGCCTTCCAGGGTTCGGCTGTGCTTGCTGTGAAACTCTGATTCCTCAGCGCTTACAATTGCTGTTTTTTTTTATGGAGATGGGACCAGCCGAGCCCGACTAAAAGGGCACCCAGTCCCGTATATGCCGCACCGAGAAGCGCCACGCCAGGGCGCCGGCAAAACAGCCATGCCGGCCAAAAGAGTTGTGCTGGCGACCTGTGGGGCTCCTCTGCTGGGAATCTCCCAGTCTGTGGGCAACAAAAATTCGTCTGAAATTGCAGCGTCCCATCATTCTCTGTGCTTTCACTGGGAGCTACAATCCTGAGCTGCTGCTAATCGGCCATCTTGGATCTCTCTCCCGATAAATTTTTATTAAAGCTTGACCATAGATTGACTATAGTTGAAGAGAAGTGAAACAAGTATGTTTTAATTTAAATCTTTCGGTTTCAGGTTTAAAAAAAAACACTTTAGTGTAAGCAAACCGGGGGAGTTTATTAGGAGCCTGCTAACCTATCTCTCTGAATGTAGAAATAAACCTTTAGCACCTTGGTTTGTACACGGTGGTTCAGAAAATCAAGGATAAAGTTGGTCCCACCTTGCTCAAGTGCTCACTCCTGGTCTAGTCCAATGTGGCCAAGAGTGTGGATCCATCTAATGTATATATCTGTGGTTTTTGGAGGCCCTTGGAGGGTGGGGTGAGCTGTAAATTATTAGAGAAAGTGTGCTTATAGTGAAGGGCACTGGCATCAGAGATGTCTACTACATGCTTGCTTTAAGCAGTGGGTTACTTTTTACATTTAGTAATCAGAAATCTGGAAAAGTCATGGATTGCAAAATTTATAGCTTCATTTTAATATAAATATAATAATTAGAAAGTAAGGCTAAATCCTTTTGATTTTCACATATTATTAAATACTTTCATGTTTGAAATGGCAGCCACCTAAGAATAACACAGTGCCTGGGACGTAAGGCCTTTAGCAAATGTTGGCAGTTGAATGAGGGAGCAGTTGAGAGAATATAAGAGCCACTCATATGTGGCTTTGCTTACCAAGTTTATAAAGTGAACCCTCCCATCCCCAACATAATCTAGTCTTTATGGTTGTCTTTTATTTTAAATTATTATTTTTTGAGATGGAATCTCACTGTTGCCCAGGCTGGAGCATAATGGTACGATCTCAGCTCACTGCAACCTCTGCCTCCTGGGTTCAAGTGATTCTCCTGCCTCAGCCTCTCAGGTAGCTGGGATTAAAGATGCATGCCACCACGCCCAGCTAATTTTTATATTTTTAGTAGAGAAGGGGTCTTACCATGTTGGCCAACCTGGTCTTGAACTCTTGACCTCAAATGATCTGCCCATCTTGGCCTCCCAAGGGGCTGGGATTACAGGTGTGAGCTACTACGTCTGGCCGCCTATTTTTAATTTTATTAAAAAAAATGTTTTTAGAGACAACTTGGAGTGCAGTGGTACAATCGAGGCTCACTGCAGTCTCCATCTCTTGGTCTCAAGCCATCGTCCTACTACCTTAGCCTTCTGAGTAGCTGGGAATACAGGCCTGCACCACCATGCCCAGCTAATTTTTTTTTTTTGAGACGGAGTCTTGCTCTGTCACCCAGGCTGATGTGCAGAGGCATGATCTCACCTCACTGCACCCTCTGCCTCCTGGGTTCAAGCCATTCTCCTGCCTCAGCCTCTGGAGTATCTGGAACTACAAGTGTGTACCACCATGCCCAGCTAAGTTTTGAAATTTTAGTAGCGATGGGGTTTCACCATGTTGACCAGGCTGGTCTTGAACTCCTGACCTCAAGTGATCTGCCCGTCTCCCCAGCTAATTTTTAAATTGTTTTTTGGTAGAGATGGAGTCTCACTATGTTGCCCAGGCTGATCTTGAGTTCCTGGGCTCAAGTAATCTTCTGTCTTCGTCTCCCAAAGTACTAGAATGACAGGTGTTTGCTACCTTGCCCAGACTCATGTTTGTCTCTCAGATTTTAATTTTTATTGGATTTCTTTTGTTTGTAGGCCAAATTGAAAAGCTTTTTTTTCTTGTGAATCACTGAAGCAAACAAATTTATTGAGGCTCTTTTGAGGTACATTTTTGGGGCTTCTAATCATCAAAACATTGTCATGAATGCTTAAAAAGACTTTTAAAGCCAGATGTTTTATGGAGACTTTTTAGAAAAATAAAATGCAAAGAGTTTATGGTCTTAAATGAATGTTAGATATCAGTAGACAGTTCACTTGCAATATATAGCTAGAACCTGACAACTTACCACCTCTGCAAATAACACCACAGTCCGAGCCTTCTGCATCTTATCCGGAACTGCGGTAGCTTCTAAGTGGCCTCCCTGTGTTCGCTTTCTTCCTTCTGCAGTGTGTTCTCCAAAGGACAGGCCTTAAGTTGGGTCACAAACTATGCTCAAAATTCTCCAGTGGATTCCCATTCTATAATAAAGCCTAACATTATTTCTATCACCTAGAAAGTCCTCCAGGATTTGGCCCCTACCTCTTTCACCCAAGCTCTTCTGGAATACCTCTCCACATTGTGCTGCAGTCACATTGATCTCCAAGCACACTCCCGTCATGGCTTTTGCATTTGTAGTTTTAATTGCCTGGATATTCTTGCCTGAGGTATCTTCATTTTAGGCCTCTGTTAAAGTGTTGCTTATCAAAAGAGGCATTCCCTGACTACCTATCTCAAAGAGTACCCTTCATCATTCTTTAATGTTTTCACCCGGTTTTACTTCTTATTCATAGAACATTTAACTTGACAGTGTATATTTGTTTATCTGTGTATCTGTTTCCTCTTCTAGAGTCCAAGTTCCTTGAGGGCAGGGATTTTGTCTTTTTTATTCACTGCTGTATCTTAAGTGCTTAATATATAATGGGTGCTCCGTAAATATTTGTGTACTCTGGGTAGTAATTGGGGGAGACAGGCCTGGCACTGTTAAATGTGGGGATGATGGTTGAATTTAGGAGATAGAAGGAAAAAAGTTATTAGCATCTCAAACTTCTTGTATACTTATTTTGTTTTTCAGACAGGGTCTTTATTATTCAGGCTGGAGTGCAGTGGTGCAATTACAGCTAACTGTAGCCTCAACCTCCTGGGCTCATATCCTCTCACCTCAGCCTCCCTAGTAACTGGGACTACAGGTGTGCACCACCATGCCTCAGCAATTTTTTGTTAAATTTTTTGTAGAGATGGAGTTTCATATTGTTGCCCAGACTGGTCTCGAACTCCTGAGAACAAATGATCCTCCCATCTTGGCCTCCCCAAATGCTGGATTACAAGCATGAGCCACCATGTCTAACCTCTTGTACTTTTTATAAAGTTGGTAGAAGTGTTTGCTTTATATAACTGAATTGATGTTTTATAAAAAATATTTGGTTACATTATATTTAAGATGAAGAAGATGACTTTATGTGTAAGAAGGCAGCCTCTAAATCAAAAGAGAATGGAAGATCTACAAATAGTCACCTTGGAACATCAGATGTGAAAAAGAATGAAGAAAACACTAAGACCAAGAATAAGCCTTTATCACCAATAAAACTTACACCCACATCAGTGCTTGATTATTTTGGAACTGGAAGTGTCCAAAGATCTAATAAGAAGATGGTGTCAAGCAAAAGAAAAGAGGTAAGTGTTCTACATATAAGCAAGTATGCTCAGGATTTATACCCATTCACTAATATTAATAACAGGAGAAATAGTAAATGGGTCAATATGTTTTAATAATTAAAATAATTTTCCTATGATTTTGGATAAAATGTATTACCCTCATTTTAAAGGATGAGGAAGTTAGACTATTACATATTTAATTTTTTAATTCTTGAAAGCAGGAAAAGATTATTTAAGCCATAAGAAAAAATTGTAATTATTAGAATTTAAATTGGGTTCTCAGAATGCAATCTCATTTTACTATTGATTGACCTCAGCCAGTCAATATTAGATAGAAATTTGTTTCCAAATGAGATAATACATATATTCCTTATAAATAGAGCATATGTATGCTGTACTTTAGACATTCTTTACTTTGACAGATATTGGATTTATCTGTCTCTGGCCATTTAGGAAACAGACGTACCAGATGAATTATGGTGAAAGTAGTCCCCTGAGTTAAAGCCTGCCACATATTGTGTGTTTGTTGATTTTATCACTTCCTCCATTGAACAATGTGATCATTCTCACATATTGGTTTGCCAATGTTCTGGACTACTTGTCAAGCCAAGACATTAATCTACAGGGTTGGGTTTTTTTATTTTTATTTTTGGTACTTCTCTTGAACATGTCAATAGAACTAAATGAGACTTGTCTGTCTTTATTTATTTGTTATTTATTTATTTGTTAGGGAATTGGATATGGTCAGGGAGTAGCCACAAATTTGATTTTCTGGCTGGTGTACATTGCAGCTATTACTGATATACTTATCTCTCATTGGTATACTTAATCAGCGATGATCAAGAAAAAGGGCCTTATTTTTAACTTAAGGTTTATGCTGATTTTGCTTGATTTTCTTTGAAATATAGCCTTCACAAAATAAAAATGATTCTGGATTAAATGATGAAGCCATCGCCAAGCAATTACAGCTTGATGAAGATGCAGAGGTATTTGCATTTCACTTAGAATTATTAGTAACTTGATGTTGTGACTAGCCATTTAGTCCAACCAGGTTTTGAATTGAACTTCATTGGAAGTTACATGTAAAATAAATGAAAATCTAATATATGAAAATCTAAATTTCTAGACAAGATAAATGATGAGACCGGGGAGAATTACTTAAAGATTGATTTTTAGAGAAGATTGATTGAGTGCTGTGAGATGCTTTTGGAGAAATGGCTAGCAGCAAGTCCTATAGGTCATGATAGGTCTTTGATACCTACAAAAAGGATATTAACAATAAGGACTTTGTAATTTAGTTTCTTCCAAATGGGAACCCATTGGAGTGTTTTTTGTTTTGTTTTGTTTGAGATGGAGTCTCACTTTGTTGCCCAGGCTGGAGTGCAGTGGCGCTATCTGGCTGACTGCAACCTCCACCTTTTGGGTTCAAGGGATTCTCCTGACTCAGCTGCCCCAGTAACTGGGACTACAGGCACCCACCACTATTCCTGGCTAATTTTTGTATTTTTAATAGAGATGGGGTTTCACCATGTTTGCCAGGTTGATCTCAAACTCCTAAGCTCAAGTGGTCTGCCCTCCTTGGCCTCCCAAGGTATTGGGATTACAGGTGTGAGCCATCACACCTAGCCCCATTGGAGTTTTGAATAGAGAAGTGACATGACTCGATGGCTCTTAAGAGAAAATTAGTTTGGCTTAGATGATGTTAATAGTCCATGGTGGGGGCAAGATCAGCAGCAGATCAGTTTGTGATCACAGCAGCAGACTGTGGTGGTAGGTGAGAGATGTCAGCTTGTAATAGGAAGAGGCAGTGAGAAGTGATCATAATCTGAATGTGCCTTGAAGATGCAAGTTGTTTTTGACAGATTGGGTATAAGGTGTGAGGGAAGAAGATTCACAGATGAGGCTGGGTGCCGTGACTCATACCTGTAATTTCAACACTTTGGGAGGCCGAGATGGGAGGATCACTTGAGGCTGGGAGTTTGAGACCAGACTGGGTAGCATAGGGAAATCCCATCTCTACAAAAAATACAAAAATTAGCTGGGCATGGTGGTGCACGCTTGTGGTTTCAGCTACTTGGGAGGTAGAGGTGGGAGGATTGCTTGAGCCTGGGAGGTTCAGGCTGCAGTGAGCTGTGATTATTCCACTACACGCCAGGCTGAGTGACAGAACAATACCTTGTCTCTGAAAAAAAAATCAATTATGGCCTTAACAACTGGGTGAGATGTCAGAAAGCAGAACAGGTTTGGTATAGAGAAATCTTTTTGGACAGGTTAAGTTTGAGATATCTAATAGACTTCCAAAAGGAAATGCAGAGTAGTTAGTTGGGTAGAAGAGTCTGGAGCTCAGGGGAGAAGTCTAAACTGAAGATGGACTTTTGGAAATAATTAGCACTTGAGTAATATTTAAACCTGTGTAACTGGGTGAGATCATGGGGAGAGAATGCAAATAGAAAAGAAAAAAGGTCTTAAGATTGAGCCCTGGGCCACTGTTAACATTTAGAGGTCAGGAAAAGGAGGATGATCCAGCTAAGGAGAGGAGAGAGTGGCTAGTAAACTAGGAACATCAGGAGAGATTGATACCTTACAGAAGCCAAATACAGAATTTCAAGGAGGAGTGCTCATCTGTCAGAGGATCCAGGCTTAGCTACCTGCTGTTTGAACTCCCTTCCTCTTGCTTAGCTTAAGTGTCACTTTCCCAGACCTACCTCAACTATATTAGAAACCCCTCCGATATACTGTGCTATACCCTGTCATAGCTACTATTGTCATTTATTATACTTGCTATTTAATTATAATAGCAAGTATAGGTTCTAAGTTCCCCTCACCAGGACTGTTTATGTCTCACTCAACCATTGTTACATCAGTGCTTATCTTAGTGTCTGGCATACAATGGGCTCTTGATAAATATTATTGTGAAAGAACAGTATTGTGATTGTTCACATTTTATTACTTCGGCAGTTTATAGTTTGTGTTCTCAAAATCTTTCTCTATCTTATTTGATCATACTGAATTACATAAACTACAAACAAGTATCCACATGACTCGAGGTCGCACAGATAGCCTAGGTCAAACTAGGAAGTAATTTTTAGGAACCTGATTTCTCCTTATCTGACCCAGATACTAGAGGGTTACCTAATCCTTTCCAAACCAGGTGTAGTACTTTGTATCACAATCCCCTATTTTTCTATTTTTATCACATTGTTTCAGAATTTTGTTTGGGTAATTTATTAATCTGATTAAGGACTTCTAGATGTTAATGATGAAGATGTCTTTCCTAATTATCCCTCTAAGAGTTTTTCCTCCCTTCTTTTTTCTCTTCACTTTTAAAAGGTTGAGTGGATTTTTGAAGTCCTTTTCTTTGTTTGAATAATGTACGGTGGTTTTTATTGACTATCATGTAAGCAAGAAAGATATTCCACTGCTACATATTCTCTTTTGGAAGAGCTCTATTTTGCTGAAAGTGAAAGTACTTTGAAATAACTGAGATAACTAGAATGTCTCTGTTACATTAGCATGTTAGTAGAACTCCTGACATGATGACTTAAATTTTCAAAAGCGAGAACAGATGCATTTGAATTAGTAATTGAAAATAGGAGTTTGATAGTAAAAGTGATTTTACATTTGTATATAGCTTACTATTGTGTGCAAAAAAAAAGATACTGTATAATTTTCTTAAATTCTTAGATTCACTATTTTTGTGCTCCCCAGATGATTCTGTTTTCTTATTAGGTTGAGATTCCTTTCAGAGGTCTTTCTAGAGTTTAAAATAAATAGAAATAAGAGAGCTGTATTGCATAAGGTCCATTAAGAAAAAAGTACAGACCTCATGTTTTATAAATAAGAAATGTGATTTTAAAAATATGCTCACTTTATCTGTCATCCCTGTGAAACCAGAACTGTATGTTCTAAAATCTGATTCAGCTTAGTGAAACAAACCTGTGCTATTTGACTGTTAATGTTGAGTGGGAAAATGTCATAGTTATTTTCTGGAAAATGTTTTTCTAATTTCTTCTAAATATATGAATCAGACATTTAAAACTTTTATTTACAAAAAGTAAAAAAGCAACTCAACTCACTTTGCTGACACATTTTACAGCTGGAGAGGCAGTTGCATGAAGATGAAGAGTTTGCCAGAACATTAGCCATGTTGGATGAAGAACCAAAGACCAAAAAGGTAGCATAATACTGGGCTGTTTGCATTCTGAACATACAGTACCGATCAGTGTTCATACTTGTGTGTTCTAGGCTCTAGCCATTCATACTTGTGTGTTCTAGGCTCTAGCCAAAACATGAATAACTTTTCCAGAAAGAAGCCAGATTATTTTGATTTATAAAAATGTTTTTGGGGAAGTTCATTGAGAAACTTATTCTTCCTAAGAGAAGAGTCATAGAGTCAAAGCAAACCAGAACCTTTATCACAAAACAAAGACTTATATCCTTTCCTTATTTTTTAAATATTAATTAATTAATTGAGACAGAGTCTCGCTCTGTCACCCAGGCTGGAGTACAGTGGTGTGACCTGGGCTTAGTGCAACCTCTGCCTCCTGAGCTCAAGTGATCCTCCTGCCTCAGCCTCCTGAGTAGCTGAGAGTACAGGCATGTACCACCACGCCCCGCTAACTTTTGTAGAGATAGGTTTTGTCTTGTTGGTCAGGCTGGTCTTGAACTCTGGAGCTCAAGCGATCTGCCTGTCTCAGCCTCCCAAAGTGCTAGGATTATAGGTGTGAGCTACCATTCCTGGCCTTTTAGGTTTTTTTTTTTTTTTTTTTTTTGAGACAGGGTCTCACTGTGTTGCCCAGGCTGGATTGCACTGGCACGTTCATAGCACACTGAATCCTCGAACTCATGGGCTCAAGTGATCCTCCCACCTCAGCCTCCCAAAGTGTTGGGATTACAGGCCTCGCCCAGTTTATGTTTTCCTTTCTCTTTATCACAGGAGTTCTTAAGTACTTGTTCAAAAAATAATGCTCCTAAAAATTCCTTTGGTACACAAGTTTAATAACTTAAATATTAATCACTGTCATTTCAGGAAGCATAGTTTTGTTATTTCTAATTAGTTAACTCTAAGATCTGTATTATGACCATCTCATATAACAACGAGTGTATTTTGGGGAATTTTTTTTTTTTTGAGAGGTCTGACTTTATCACTCAGGCTAGAATGCAGTGGTGTGATCTCAGCTCACTGCAGCCTTGACTTTCTTGGCTCAAGTGATCCCCTCACCACAGACCCCCAAGTAGCTGGGATTACAGGCGTGTGCCACCAGCCTTATTTTGGGAAATTTTTAAAACATTAAGTTTTTTTTTTTTTAATTAAGTGTTGATCTCCAGTAGATTAGCTTTATTTCTGGTGAATCACATTCTATTAATATAATTGTCAGTATCAGTATGTGACAACCTTAAAAGATTTTACTTTTCTTTAAAGCAGGGAGTTGTAAACCTAGATATATCAGGAGCTAAGACTAAGCAGGCAGATATTAAGACAGTAGGGAGTGGTAGAGACTTTGTCATTTGAAAAGTCTTACTTCAGCTAAAGACACTCAAATTATAATTACTTTAAAGAACACTGTATCACATACCTTAATTTGTGACCTTTTTATATAATGGAGTTTTGAAGGAGCATAGAAGAGAATGGATTTTTTTTTCTCTTTTGAGAAAGTGCTCTCATTTTCTTTTTGAGCTTTAGTTTATTTTTATTTTAGTCTTTTAAATTTAGATTTTAGTTTTTAACTGCTTAATACTAACAAAATTTGAGAATTGAGATAAACGAAGCAGAAATAAGGCTTCTACTTCCAGATATACAGGTTGGGATAAAGAGGGATAATTTTTACAGATGTATTTTTATACCTTTTCATCTGTTTACTCATTTGTAACATGAAGTAATAAAATGTACCTCATTTGCCTTGGAAGTTTTGTGGATGAATGAATGACAGTTTATTATAGTGATCTGCTAGTTTGGAAGGTGACCCTTAAACTTTTAATGGATTTTAACAATAGATCTTATGGTAATAGTTTTTCTATTATTTGTCACATTTGACACTTTTAAAATTTGTTTAGGCTCGAAAGGACACAGAAGATGGAGAAACGTTTTCATCTGTCCAAGCCAGTTTAAGTAAAGCAGAAAAACATAAATATCCTCGTAAAGGTAATACTAGCAGAAAAACATAAATATCCTCGTAAAGGTAATACTAGCAGAAAAAAGTAAGATGGAGCATTGTCTTTATAGAATTAAATTCATGATAATCTTGTTTAAATATTTTATTCAATAATTATGTATTCGGTAGACATTATTTCATAAGACTATTAGAGCACATTCAACTTAGATACTTTGAAAGCTCTTTGGATGCTAGCTGGTACAGAATGCTCATCTGCTCTATGATTATTGTGAGAAATGTATTATAGCTCCTGGCTTCTTGTTAATTTCCAAGAATAGTGCAGTATGTGGACTTCAATATATAAAGATGAAGAACTAGATGTTTTGAGCTTTGCATGTCAGAGGTAGTCTTAGAGTTGACTCATAGATGGCCAGGTCATCTTCAGTTCTCTTGCTTATTGCCTGTAGGTCTTATACTTTGGTGGTCCTGAAAGAAAATCGCCTGCTAGTATAGATGATCTTAGTCCTATAAGTAAATTATTTATAGATTTACTATAAACAGATGGTTTTGACACTTTAGGACTTTGGGCCTTCAGGCTATATTCTGTGCTAAGATTACTCAGTTGAAAAATGAAAAGTTGATATTGGTTATCATTTTCCAAAAACAACAATCATGATCTTTTCTTTCTTCCTAGTAAAAACAGAACAATTTTCAGATGAAAGAAAGAGCTACAGTCCTAAGAAGCAAACTAAATATGAAAGTTCAAAAGAATTTCAGCAACATTCCAAGTCATCAGCTGACAAAATAAGAGAAGTCTCTTCTCCCAAGGCCAGTTCTAAGCTGGCAATTATGAAAAAAAAAGAAGAGAGCTCTTACAAAGAAGTAGAGCCTGTTGCCTCAAAAAGAAAAGAAAATGCCATTGAATTGAAAGGAGAGACAAAAACTCCTAAGAAAACCAAAAGTTCTCCAGCTAAAAAAGAGGTAAGAACTTTCTAGGAAGTATAGTAGTCCCCCTTATCCATGGTTTTGGCTTCTGAAGTTTCAGTTACCTGTGGTTAATCATGGTCTGAAAAGATTAAATGGAAAATTCCAAGAATAAACAATTAAGGTTTAAATTGTGCACTCTTCTGAGTAACATGATGAAATCTCTGGCCAGCCAGCTTCATCTCACCCAGGACGTGAATCTTCTCTTTGTCCCGCATATCCATGCTGGATATACTACCCCACCCCTGCCCCTGTTAGTCACTTGGTAGCTGGCTTGGTTATTAGATAGAAGAAACAGTACGTGTAAGTATATATAGGGTTTGGTACTGTCTGTGGTTTCAGGCACTTACTGGGGGGTCTTGGAACATACCCTCCTTGGATAAAAGGGCACTGCTGTATATATTTTGAGGCTATATGTTAGTCTGGATTTGTTTTCAAGTTTTATTTCTAATGACCATAAATCATTATAGTATTTTTAAGATATCTTATTTAGAAGCTGTTGTAGGATATAGAGTGTTAATATAGCTAAGTAAACCAATATTTATTGTTATTGTGTGTCAGATACTGTGCTAATACTTTACATATGGTAGCTCATATAATTTTCACAAACACCCTGTGAGGTATTTATTTTTATTATTGAACTTTTAAAGATGAGGAAATAGGCTGAAAGAGTTTAACTATTCCAAGATCACCCATCTGGTAAGTGGCAGGGCCAGCCTTGAACTCATCCTCTGAAGCAGTATAACAGTGGCTCCACACACAGGCTCTGGAGCCAGTTTCAAATTACAGTTGGGCCCCTGAGCAGGTTTGGTCACCTCCCCTGTTTGTGTTTCGGTGCTGTTTGTAAAATAGGAATAATAATAATAATAAAAATAATAATAGTACCTAATGACTTCATATGTAAAAACACTTAGAGCAGTGCCTGGGACCTAATAAGTGCCATTTTAGATATTATTATTAAAATGATTGTTATTTCAATTATTCCTGAATTTATTCTTTTTTATTCTTGTATATAGTGTTGAGATACTGAAATTATTTTTAAAGGAAAAACTGATGAGATAATGAATATCTTTGAAAAGTTTTGCTAGGAAATATATTTGAGAAACGAATGGTCTCTGAATCTCCAATTTGGAACTACTTAGACTCATAAGGAGAAACCAATATTCATTCATGCCTCTTAGGCACTTAGGATTAAAAGTAGAATATTGTCTATTTTAACTGGGCATCACCATTATTTTTTAGTGCAGAACAGCAAAATGGTGATGATTTCAGAATGCTTTTGTTGTGGGCAATGCTTATAAATACGCTTAAAGGAACAATTAACTTTTTGGTCTCAGATTTTTCTTCACTAAATGCTTATCTTATAGATGAATGATTTTCTTCAGGCACACTAAAACATGTTCCATTTACAGAAGCAGTCTATTTTTATGAAGAAACAGGAAAGGTTTAAATGATACTCTTCACTGTAGTTTTTAAAGTTAGAATAGAAATAACTCAGAACTTAAGCAGTTTTGGTTGGAAACAGCAAATAAAGTCTATTTAATAAATTTAGTTTGCGTTGGTCAAATAATTCTGACTTCATAAATTGGGTGTCCTTCAAAGTTATAAACTGTTTATCATTTGGAATTCTTTTCATAGAATTAATGTCGTAAATTAATCATTTTCCCATGTTGGTGTGCACTGAACTCTCTTGTGAAATGTGTTAAAAATACGGAGTTTCCTAGGGCATGTGGTATGGGCAGCTCATTTTAATAAGCTCCTCATATGATATGAATGCACACCAACATTTGAGAACCATTGTTGGAAAGAAGGCTTAGATTTATGGCTTATCGACCTCTTAGCCAAACTAGCCTAACTATTTTATTGGTTAAGCCATTTCTTTTTTCTTTTTTTTTTTTTGAGACGGGGTTTCACCGTGTTGATCAGGCTGGTCTTGAACTCCCTACCTCAGGTGATCCACCCGCCTTGGCCTCCAAAGTGCTTGGATTACAGGGGTGAGCCACTGCGCCCAGCTGATTAAGCCATTTCTTTACATAGAAGTATTATTTTGCCTGCTCTCGAAAGGATTTGGGATTCCTTACAAGTTAAAAATAATGTAAAATAGGAAGTGGAAAGTTAGCAAACATCTTGTAGTGGTTCTTAAATTAGAACTATCTAGGATATTTTTTCCCCCACATAAAAACATTCTAGCCATACCCCGTATCTCCAAAAGAGAAATTTGGAGGTGGATCTCGGGATGCGTAGTTTGAAAAATTTCCCCAAGATTTTCTGAGATATACCCATGGTAAATCCCCTGAGAGAAGTAGAATGGGCGAGATTAAACAGCATAGAGAACATGTCTTCTCTTTGGAGTAAAGCTTGTCCCTTCTTTGAGCTGACTGTTTATATGAAGCCTTAGTTTCTCTGACTGAAATGCTTATATCCCTAGGGATACAGGCTGGTGGTTTAGGGGCATGCAAGTCATAGGATTAACAAAGGATATCTTCTCAGGTGATCAGGTTTACTTGGGGAAAATGTATTTTTCTGTTAAACATGGATATATGGATATATCATGGAAAAAATTTAAAATTCAGATGAATTTCAAAAACCCTTTCAGTTTCTTTACTTGGAGCTGGCAAGTTGGCTTATTCCCCTAATCTACCCTGAGGTGTGGGGCTTTAGAGAGTGGAAAGTTTTGAGAAGGGCTGTTGCAGAGATATTCATAAGTCAGTTAACTGTAAAGGAAGTACTTGTATAGCTAAAACTGTTAATTTCATGGCCAGACATACAAGTGACATAATAAAAATGATGTTTATTTCTAGATATGTATTTTTAATTTTGCATGAATTTTGTATGACTTTGTTCATTTTCCTTTCCCTCTTCCCAAAGTCTGTAAGTCCTGAAGATTCTGAAAAGAAACGCACTAATTACCAAGCTTATCGAAGCTACTTAAATCGAGAAGGTCCCAAAGCTCTGGGCTCCAAAGAAATACCAAAGGTAAGAATACTGAGACAGCATGCCATTCTGTGAGGGCCTCTGCCTTGTGAGTCCATGTACGTATTCACTATGCTTATAGCAGCAGAAGATTAATAATTAAAAATTAGCAACAGAAAAGCTTCAGTTACCATCTTCATGAATTAGGGATGTTTATTCACTTTATGAATCACTGCTTGATTCTTAGAAAAGTTTCCCTTTAAATAACAGCCCTAGAAAGGCTTGGCTTTGAGAATATACCAGTGACAAGACCAGTGCTTTTTGTTTGCATGACAGGCTAAAGAAAGAGATAATAAAGAAATAATTTAATTATGATTTGGGTATGTGCTGCAAGGGAAAAATCTAAGATGCCTTTAGGGAGTATAACAGAGGAATCTGGTCCTGGGTGGGGCATGTGGAATGTGACATTTACATGGAGACTTGAAGGGATTCAGCAGGTATGAAGGGGTTGTGATGGTGTGGTGGTCTGGGCAGAGGGGCCAGAATGTGTGATGTTCCTGAAGGGAGAAGGTTCTTGCATGGTATGTTTGAGGAACTGAAAGAAAAATGATGAGTCGGAGCGTAGTGACCCAGGGGAAATGACTTCTAGCTAGACTGGAAAGTGGGATTTAGGGGGAGATGTTTTGTTTATGGTAGGAGATATTTGAAGCATGCTTTTTGCTAATGGGATAGGTCCTACCAGAAAGGGAGAGATTAAAGTTTACCTACAAGAGAAGGAGAATAATTGTAGTATGAGATTTCTGAGAAGGCAGGAGAGGAGGGGATATAGATATACAATGTAGGTATAAATTTAATTTTCAATTTGCTTAGTATACGTAACTACATACGGAGATTAGTAGTTCCCCTAATAAAGAGAGAGAGTGGATGGTATAGTTGGGACTGGGGTGGGGAGCGGGACAGTCACCCTTAAGGGGCTGATGGGTTTTACAGGAGGCTGCAGGAAGATGCCAGTCTTGTCTCCTGTACTGGGTATGAGAGACCAAACAGGTTCTGCCTGAGAGGACTTCAGGCAAAGTGGTGCCCTGAGGGGACAACCAGGTTTCAGTGAAGGCAAGGCTATGGAGGGAATGTTGGAGAAGAGGTTGAGGATATTGGGTAGTTGGCTGCTCCTGGAGTAAGAGCTTAGGTAAGTTCTAGAATAGAAGAGTTTGGAAGGGAGGCTAGAAGTGCTAAGGTAAGTAAAAAGATAATTAGAGCCATTGTGGGTGATAGTTTGAGAGATAATAGATATTTGTGATATGAGATAAGGGGCTTGCTTCCATGTGCAATTTTTCCAGGGTTGTTTGGAGTTTGTTCAGAAGTAGTTTAGTTCCTGTAGTGTTACAGTAGATCATTTCCATCCACGAACCATAAGGACTTCAAAGGACCTGAGATGTTGTTACTCAGACCTTTTCTTCCCAAGTACTTTCATAGCTCTATTTCTTTTTGTCTAAGAGAAATTCTTCAACCTGAATGGTGCAGGATTGAATTTACATGGGGGCCATTCTTTGATTTTTGATTGGCTGCTGCTTTGAAAGCCTGATTTAAGTTTGTTAACCTCAATTCTCTATTAAAAGAATAATAAGTAACTTGGAATGTCATGTATAATTTTTATTTATTTTGTTTGGTGGTATAATTTTATTGAACTATAAAAATCTATAACTATACACAGTTCCAATTAAGATTTAATGTCTTTTTCCATCCAGCTGTCTTTGGCAAGTATCTCTTATATTATATTATACATTATGAGAGTTATTCTTCCAATCCAGAGATAATATGATCTTGCCTTTAAGTTACTAGCCGGTTGTTAGATTTACTACCACAGAGTAATGAGCAAAGAGGAGGGCAGGAGCTCACACTTGCTTAGCTTTTTAGAATCAAAACTTTCCCTTTTTAATAATAGTAATTGTTGCCTTTTTTCTTCCGTTTTTCCCCTAAAACAGTATAGATTTTTATTAAGCATATAAGTCGCATTTGATAGCCTTCAGATATGCCACACCACAGTCTGTCAGCAGACCATCTAACCCAACAGTGGTTCATTCCTGTACAATCCATGAGTTTGGGGAAAACTCCCTTCAACTTACAGTTAAGATCTTACTTAGCTCTTACGGGCAGGGATTGGGGAATTATACCTCATTTCTGATCACTAATGTAATGAAAAGCATCAGAAATACATGAAAATAATAAGAAGTGATTGTGACTTTAAAGTACATTGTTTGGAAACATTAACAGAAACATCAAAATGATAGAAGTTTACCTGCTTCTATTAAATTCTTGTTGGGAAAGTTCTCAAGAATAAGCAGTTTCCTGAATAGCAAGAGTTTCTACAGATGGATTGCATTTCGTTGTTTACAGTTATGCAAGTTAACTAGTAGTTTAGATATGAAGAGGGCATAATGGAAAATAGTATGAATGGGTAATTTTAATAGCTTTGCTAACAATATTGGATGTATGTTTTTCACTGCTTGTTTTGTAAGTTTATTAAATGTTAGCCATATCAGAATTTCTTAGGATCAGATTTCAGGTGGTACTTATTTGCTGTAAATTTCCAGCAAACTTTCCATGCCAAGGTTATTTATGATGTCAAATGAAAAAAGTCAACTTCCTGCAGTTTTGATGCCAAATGTTTCTTTGGAAAGCTACTGTGTAATTTCCTCTCTGCTTGAACATTTTGGTTTTTAGGGAGCTGAAAATTGCTTGGAAGGCCTTACGTTTGTAATCACAGGCGTGCTGGAGTCTATTGAACGAGATGAGGCCAAGTCTCTAATTGAACGTTATGGGGGGAAAGTAACAGGAAATGTCAGCAAGAAAACAAACTACCTTGTCATGGGTCGTGATAGTGGACAGTCCAAGAGTGACAAGGTGGGTACTGCTGTGTTCTCAACACCATGACACCTCCTGCTTGCCTTGGCATGCTCTTGATGTGATTTGTTTGCCCTTTACTCAGAGTTAAATGAAGGAAAAAAATAGAAAAGTAATTTCTTGCCCACATTATTTCTTCTCCACAGAAGTGTTATTGGCTTCGATGCTGGGATTTTGGTTTTCCATTGGAAGGCATGGTTCTTGTTTTCTTGCCTTTTTCTTAGTGTATTTAGTTTAAATCTTTTTTTATTTTTGAATACAGAAACAAATGCAGTTTTCTTTTTCTTCCAGTCTGAAGTATTCCTATATATGCCACTGTATATACCATCTTAGGTTTTTTTTTTAATTAGTGCTCTTAGGGAAAGAATCAGCCGCCTGTCAGGTAGGATTCTGTTGAAGCACTAAGTAACAGATACCTGATTAACTGTGGCTTAAACAAACAGCTGCTTACTCTCCTCACAAGAATTCTGGAGGTATTGCTGGGATAGTTCGGCAGCTCAGTGATGTGGTTCCTCTGTCTCTGTCATCTTTATTGTGTTAGCTTTTGTCCTCATGAATGTTGCCTTGTGGTTGCAAGGTAGCTGCAGCTCTAGCCATTTAAGTTCTTATTCAAGGCAGGAAAAGGGAACAGTGGCAAGAGTTTTCCCAGAAACACCTCTTACAGAATTTCACATAAGTCTCAGTGGCCAGAGCTGTCACCTGGCCACTCACTATAGCTATATGGGAGGTTGGGAAGAATCAAGATATTTCTGGTTGCCTTAGACCAGTCATAATTCAACACTTGGAGGACACATTGGAGTTCCATCAGCAGGGAAGAAGGTGGGGGAAATGTCTGCCATATGTGTTACATATGGGAGAAGGTATGAAGAGCTGGTCTTAGGCCCTAGTGGCATTGCCCCTTCCTAGGGGAGGAAAGGTAAAGGAATCTACGAAAGTAGTAATTCCTGTGCCTACCTGCTACTTTGAGGGATTGTGCCTGTTATTTTTTCTTTTCAATGTTATTTTTTTCAATAAATGTGCTATTTTTTTGTTTTTCTTTTTTAATTCCAGTGTTATCTAATTTACCTGTGGTTTTTCACCTACTAATAGGCCCTAGAATTTTTGTTGTTGTTGTGTTTTTACAGAAAGGAATGGTAGGATGCAGTTTTGATGATTTGCATTTTTAATTAACAGGCCGCAGCCTTGGGGACAAAAATTATTGATGAAGATGGCCTGTTGAATCTGATTCGAACTATGCCAGGCAAGAAATCCAAGTATGAAATAGCAGTTGAAGCTGAGGTTCGTATAAAATGAACATGATTTATTTAAATTGGTGTATAGTAACTTTTAAATTTCATAGACATATGTTGTGGGTGGATACAGGCTTGTTGGCCGAAAGATTAACTTCCCTGTCTACCACAAATGAACCACCTTAGTTCCTTTTGAGCATCTCTCCTTCAACATGTCTACTTTGTTGTTTTTCCTTATCTTTGTCAGGGAATATGAGTAGAGAAAGAGAGGGCAGTATATTGCATATAACATATCTACTTATTAAACTTTCCTTATTTTCCATATTATTATTATTATTTAATTTTTTGAGATAGTGTCTAGTTATGTCATGTTACCCAGGATGGAGTGCGATAGTGTGATCTTGGCTCGATGCAGCCTCTGCCTCCTGGGTTCAAGTGATTCTTCTGCCTCAGCCTCCTGAGTAGCTGGGACTACAGACACCTGCCACCATGCCCTGCTAATTTTTATATTATTTCAGTAGAGATGGAGTTTCACCATGTTGGCCAGGCTGGTCTTGAACGCCTGACCTCAAATGATCCACCTGACCCGGCCTCCCAAAGTGCTGGGATTATAGGTGTGAGCCACTGTGCCCCGCCATATTCTCATGTTGACTTTATGCAAAGGTTATTGTTTAAGAGTTCTTTAAAAAAATAAAAAATAATAAAAGGCTGGGCGTGGTGGCTCACGCCTGTAATCCAAGCACTTTGGAGGTCAAGGCGGGCAGATCACCTGAGGTCGGGAGTTCAAGACCAGCCTGACCAACATGGTGAAACCTCGTCTTAAAAAAAAAAAAGAGTTCCTTAAAGGTTATGCTAATAGGTATCAGCATGATAGATTTGTTTTCAATTAGAACTATATTACGACATTTTAAGTTGTACAGACACCTAGCCTGTATTAGCTTTTGCAAAAATGGAAAAATGTTGGCTCACATAACTAAACTACGGGCAGGGAGGGTCTAGTCTATGAACTACTGGATCCACAAACTACAAGGCTTTGAGAACCCTTTCAGTTTCTCTCTCTCTGTTTCTCCTAGTTAGCCTCATTCATTCCCACTGTATACCAGCCTTTTTTACACACAGGACACAGGATTGCCAGCATCCCAAGATTTTAATGTCCCCAGCTCTGTCACCCAAATGGCAAGATGGTCCACCTAGGTTTTCAATTACATAACCATAGCATAGTTGTAAAAATTAGGAAATTAACATCGATGCCATATTGTTAATTAAGCTCTACATATTATTTAGACCTTACGTTTTCCTAGTCCTTCTTCTGTTCCAGGGTCCCACACTGCATTTAGTTGTGTCTTCTTAGTCTTCTCCAGTTGATGACATTTCTTTAGCCTTTCCTTTTCTTCTTACAACCTTGACACGTCAATGAGTAGTGGTCAGTTTTGTAGAGTGTCTCGTTTTGGATCTGTGATGTTTCCTCATGATCACATTGAAGTTACACAATTTTTTCTAAGAACACCATAGATGTGATCTTGTGTCCTTCTCAGTGCATCAAATCATAGGTACCAGATGTCAATATATCTTATTATTAGTGAGGATAACCTTGATTGTTTGGTTAAGATGATTCAGCATCCCACTGAAACTAATGCTGGATTTCTCCACTAGTAAAGTGACTATTTTTTCCTTTGTAATTGATAACTATCCTCGCAGGAGAGGGAGATACTTAAGACTGTGTTAATATCCTGTTTGTCCTTAAACATTCATACACTAATTTTAGCATCCACTGCTAAAGAGGCACTAACTTTTTTTAAAATTGAGATATTACACACTGTAAAATCTACCCTTATAAAGCATATAAATCAGTGGTTTTTAGTATACTAACAAGAGTATGCAACCATCAGCACTATGTGATTCCAGAACATTTTCATCACCTCCAAAAGAAACCCTGTACCCATCAGCATTGACTCATTATATCCACCCCCTGGCAATCACTGCTCTGCTTTGTCTCTATGGATTTTTCTATTCTGGACATTTCATGTGTAAAAAGAAACATTAGAATATGTGGCCTTTTGTGCCTGGCTTCTTCCACTCAGCATAGTGGTTTCAAGGTTGACTCAGGCTGTGGCATGTGTCAGTACTTCACTCCTTGTTGTGGGTAAATAATGTTTCATTGTGTAGATACACCCTATTTTGTTTATCTTTTTCAGTTGATGGACATTTGGATTGTTTCCATCTTTTAGCTATAATATGGTTATGAACATTTGTCTAAAAGTTTTTGTAGAGGCATTAACTTTTAATTAGAAAACTTTGAAACAAAGTCTCTTAACACTATGCCTTGTTTTTTTCAAACTAAAATTGGAGTACTTACTGCTTTTAAAAAACCAACATGTTCTCACTTTTAGAAATTGCATTTGGGTGCTTTCTGGTGTGTTTATTAATTTTTGTAGTTTAGAAAGTGGTGATTTCCACAAACAGGAAAGTACTGTGAAAAGACCAGCCCAAGTTGAGTAGCCCACTTGGATGTCTCTGATTGCTCTCTGTACTACATTTAGCAGGATGGAAATATGTATGCTTCATCAGATTTCTTTTTTTCTCACTCTTCTACATTTTAAGATGAAGAAAGAGTCCAAACTGGAGAGAACACCCCAAAAAAATGCACAAGGAAAAAGGAAAATTAGTCCATCTAAAAAGGAATCAGAATCTAAAAAGAGCAAGCTGACTTCCAAAAGGGACAGTTCGGCAAAGACAATAAAAAAGGAAACAGATGTGTTTTGGAGAGGCCTGGATTTCAAGGAGCAGGTGGCCGAGGAGACAAGTGGTGACAGCAAGGCTAGGAATTTGGCTGATGACAGCAGTGAAAACAAAATGGAAAATTTGCTCTGGGTAGATAAATATAAGCCAACCTCGCTCAAGACCATAATTGGACAGCAAGGTGACCAGAGCTGTGCCAACAAACTCCTACGCTGGCTCCGAAACTGGCACAAGAGTTCTTCCGAAGATAAAAAACACGGTGATTTTACAACCTCATTCATATTTGTGTGTATGTATATCAACATGTGATTGCTCAGTGGCACATATATGAGAAAATCTAATGGTTCATTCATCTGTCAGCAAGCATTTATTAAGAGCTTGATCTGAACCCAGGTGCATTACTAGACCCTGCTGGTGGTGTTGTGAACAAAACAGCCTCTCTCAGGAGCTCACAGGCAGTGGGGGAGGCATATCTGAACCAGCCGTTAAAATACATTGTGCCAAGTACTGCTATAGGGGTAAGTCCAGGGTGCTGCAAGGATGAAGATGTGTGGTCAGGGCAAGGGTGTGTGAGCTTCCATCCTGGAGGAAGGGATGGCTAAGCTCAGACTTGGAACCCAAGTAGGAGGTAGCTAGGTGAAGGGAGGGATGGGTGTTGGGTGGGAAAGAGTACATATCCCCAGATCTGAAGCCAAGTGAGAGCAAGACTCTGAGTGGCAAGGGCACTAGGAGGAAAGGCGTGAATACATAACCGAGGCATGTATGCAGGGCAGTCAGCCTAAACTCCCAGTAGCAAGCATGGTTTGCTCCGGCAGACCTGAGAGTCCTGTGCTTTTGTAGTGTCTGTCCTTGTTTATGATATATTTGTCATAGAGAGTGAAAAGCTACAATATATATTTAATGTCCAAAGTATTTTCAGAACTGAGGTTTCAGATCACAAATGTTTTAGTAGTGTTTTCAACAGAGACCAGTGATGACTAGAGTGCCAATCATCATTGCCAATGAGGCCTGTTTGTTTATAACAGATAATATATTGTAATGATACAGGACTAAATTTAAGTTAAATCATTTTTTTTTTTCATTCTGAAACCTCATAAAATCTGCCTTAAAAGAGGGGACAGGGATTTCATGTGCCTGGATAATACATTTTTTTTTGAGACAGAATCTCACTCTATCGCCCAGGCTGGAGTGCAGTGGCATGATCTCGGCTCACTGAAACCTCCGCCTCCTGGGTTCAGGTGATTTTCCTGCCTCAGCCTCCCAAGTAGCTGGGATTACAGGTGTGCACCACCATGCCTGGCTAATTTTTTATATTTTTAGTAGAGACGGGGATTTCACCATGCTGGCCAGGCTGGTCTTGAACTCCTGACCTCGTGATCTGCCCACCTCAGCCTCCCACCAAAGTGCTGAGATTACAGATGTGAGCCACTGTACCTGGCCGAGAAGACTTTTTTAAAGCTTCAGGTAAACTCTAGTCCCTGTCTCCATGCTTTAACCATTGTCTCTGTCAGTTATTGAGTATGAATTGAGTGTGACGTATGTGCCAGACGCTCTTGTGGTGAGGAGGGCGAGAGGGCTCTAATGTTGAGCGTCACAAGACAGTTGCAGACACAGCATCTTCAAGTCATTTTTTTCTTCTTGTGACTATGTAGCTGCTATGCATACATTTAGTGAAGCATGTCTGGCTCTGTGCTCAGCCATTCTGTCCTCACAGTATTCTTACCAGCAACTTTACTGTTGTTCTACTCGTCTCACAAGGAAGGAGGCAGGCAGAGACGGGTTAAGTCACTTCTAAAGTACCCACGGCTGGTGAGAGGTGGCATGAGGATGGATGGAGTCGGGATCGAGCCCAGGCAGCCTACTACTTGGCCTGTGTGTTCATAGGAAAGGAAACTCATACAATTATTATTTCAAATCAAGAGCTTTAAAATCAGTTTGTTTTAGTTTTTTATTTTGGGTGGGGGTGAGGTAGGAATTAGAATGTCACTGAAGGCTCTGGAAACTTGTTTATGCTGTGTAGAAAATATTCTGCAATTGTAAAACTAAACTGGAGGACGGCTCTCTATGTGAAGTTTAGGCACAACTATTCCTGCCATGCCTGAATTTCTGTTAGGCAATACATGTTAACACTCTGGAACTTCTTTTTTCCTAGCACCAAAGTTTGGTAAATTTGCTGGCAAAGATGATGGCTCTAGTTTTACAGCAGCGTTGCTGTCAGGCCCTCCAGGTGTTGGCAAAACCACCACAGCTTCCCTGGTGTGTCAGGTGGGTGCTTTGTCGCAGTGTGGTTGGACCAATAACCTTGAGTGATCATGGCTAGCAGATAAAAGTGTGTGCCCACATGTGTGCGTGTGTGTGGTGTCTATATATAAACTATGTTGATTCTGGTGATGTTTGTCATTTTAATCCTTTTAAAATATTGGTAATTATAGTAATAGGTAATACCTATGAGCGAGGCAATGTGCTAAGCACGTGGGTATATTATGGATGACAAAAACATGTATTCTAGGCTCTGAAAGACGGAAATATCTTAATGCCCTTGTAATAATTCCATGCACTCAATAATGATCTGCACTGTCATCACCCACGCATGTCAAATGACATAGGCTTAGGGAGGAGGGTGGAGGCCCAGTTCGCACCCGGGTGGCCCTACTCAGGGTTCTGCTCTTCAGCACTCTGTGATCCTGCCGTCATTCCTGTTGTCTCTATTGTGGCTGAATCCCTGTAGACAGTGGGAGAACTTGACTTGCGTAGGCACTAGAGCAGATCAGAGTTCATGTGTTGGTATCAGAATGAAGAAATGAGAGATTAGAAATTTATTATTGGATTTCTCAATCCTCTGCTGCATAAACGTGTGGTTTCTTTTGGTCTTTGTTGTATGCATCTGTGCATAAAATTTAAATACAAATTTTACCTGTTTTTCACTGTATTTATAAACAAAAAAACAAAACAATATTTTTTTTCCTAGTTCCTATGGTTGCGAACACAACTCTTTTTCTCCCTTTATTATTATCATTGTATTTTTTAGGAATTGAGTTAAGACGTAAGCTGATCAGTTTTGGGAAATGAATCAGAATAATTTATATTTTCCTGATTTCAGAGAAGAATTGTTTATTGGGATAGCTGGACAAATAATGATTTAACTTTATAAATTATCTTAGGATTACTTTTTGGTATCTTCATTTTTGACTTTTTTTTTGTTTTGAGACACAGTTTCACTCTGCCACCCAGGCTGGAGTGCAGTGGCATGATCTTGGTTCACTGCAACCTCTGCCTCCTGGATTCAAGTGATTCTTGTGTCTCAACCTCCCGAGTAGCTGAGACTACAGGCACGTGCCACCATGCCCAGCTAAGTTTTTGTATTTCTAGTTGAGTTGGGGTTTCACCATGTTGGCCAGGCTGGTCTGGAACTCCTGACCTCAAGTGATCTACCCGACTCAGCTTCCCAAAAGTGCTGGGATTACTGGTGTGAGCCACTGCACCTGGCCAGTATCTTATAATAGATTAACTCTGTGTCTGATATTGAATTCTTGGGATGATTATATTTAATTCTTTTTTGAGGACTTTAAGAAGTAAATTTAGTAAAATTGTTTGTTCAAATATATTCTTCCAGATTAGTGATTTCAGCTGAAGTTTAAAGATCAAACTTACTTGTGTTTATATGTGTATGTTTTATGTATGTATATGAAATTCTAAAAATTTCTAATATTGTAAGGCATACTGTAGTTAATCTCATTGTCTGTTAATATCATACTTTATATTTTTACCTATAGTTTTTAATGTGATTTTTATAGCCCCTTTCTTTCTTAACTGGCCTTTCTTTGTGGGGTTGGTATAGTTAATTTGTATTGTGCCATCAGTGGTTTCCAATATTTTATTAGGAGTTGGGATACAGCTATGTGGAACTGAATGCAAGTGACACCCGAAGTAAGAACAGTTTGAAGGCGATTGTTGCTGAGTCACTGAACAATACCAGCATCAAAGGCTTTTATTCAAGTATGTGGCTTTTTGAACTGCTGTTGTTGTTATGTAAGAAAAATATGTTCATTTCAATGTTCAGTAACCAGTATTGAACACAGGTTGTGTTCCAAGCATCCTATTAAATTCTGGGGCTAACAAGAGAATAATAAAGTCCTCAGATGTCACTGTTATGGGGCAGTATCTTACCCTTTCGTAGGTCTTAGAGGTTTTTGAGAATATGATAAAAATGTGTACATGCACATATTTATATGTTTATATAATTTTAGAGGATTCACAGGTGAATCCTGTAAAGAGAGAAAGAAAATAAAAAAAAACTGTGTGTAATACAGTGTGATGAGTAAGGTATTAAGGCCAGCAGATGAAGTAGTAATTATGTTTGGGGCATTGAGTAAAAGGGGTGGTAACTGGAAAGACCTGAAAGAATGAGAAAGAAAACCATTTGGAGGTGGAAGAGATTATTGCAGGCAAAAGTAGTAGAAGAGAAGACGGTGTGCAGGTGCCCACTGTGTTTCAGGTTGTAGCTGAGCTCATGGAAAATAAGATACTTAAGTGAAGGACCACACAGGGGCTATTTAGAGCCAGTAGTGTGTTGTTTTGTTACCTGAATTCTTGGTGCCTTCACATTGTCCAAAATAATTTGCTCAGGAAATGTCACTCTTAGATGTAGAGAGTGGGAGGGTAAATTGGTACAACTCCGGAGAGTAGTCTGGCAATATTTCTCAAATTACATATACCCTCTATCCCAGAAATTCTAATTCCTGTAATTTAGCATTTATTATACTTTTATATATGCAAAATGGCATATATATGCCATATAGATAAGGATAGCTATTTAGTATGACATAAGAGAAAAAAGCCTGGAAGCATCCTATTATTTCATTAATAGATAGTGATTAAGTAAAGTGTGATACAAGTATAGAATGGAATATTTAATTTTTTTTTTTTTTTTTTTTTTTTTTTTTTTTAAAGACAGGGTTTCACCACGTTGGCCAGGCTGGTCTTGAACTCCTGACCTCAGGTGATCCGCCTGTCTCGGCCTCCCAAAGTGCTGAGATTACAGGCATGAGCCACCATGCTCAGCCGGAATATTAAATTGTCTTAAAAAATGATGTGTTCTATATCTACAGATAAAGTATGAATTACCAAAATACATAAAAATGACGAAACTGGCCGGGCATGATGGCTCATGTCTGTAATCCCAGCACTTTGGGAGGCTGAGGCGGGCAGATTACCTGAGGTCAGGAGTTTGAGACTAGCCTGGCCAGCATGGTGAAACCCCGTCTCCACTAAA
>PVKP010004610.1:71705-96572 GCA_004027715.1 Plecturocebus donacophilus
TGTTTGCCTCTGGGAAGGGAACTGGGGTCTGCAGTGGAAGGGCTGGCAGGGAGAGTTTCTCTTCACTGCTTTTTTTTTTTTTTTTAAAAAGAATATGGACTGTAGTTCAACGCTGCATATTCTTGTGGTGTTTGAAGTTTAATCTGTTTTATCTGACTTTCTACAGAGAAGCAGTTTTTGAACAATTGTTATTTTGTTTTTGTCTCATCCCGTTGCTCCTCAACCTGGGTCAGATGGAGCAGCCTCTTCAGTAAGCACGAAACATGCTCTCATCATGGATGAAGTAGATGGCATGGCAGGCAATGAGGATAGGGGAGGAATTCAGGTAATCCAAGTGCTGTATTTTTGCAGTTTCATTATTGATATTTAGATTTTTAAAACATCATCATTCTCATATTTATAGCAGTTAAGGCATGTTGCTGAGGAGATTTTTAGAACCTAAAATACCTTGTGTGGTATTTGCCATTTTTTAAATAATTATTTTTGTGTTGCAAACTTGCCTTTCAGGAATTAATTGGCCTGATAAAACATACTAAAATTCCCATTATTTGTATGTGCAATGATAGAAATCATCCCAAGATTCGTTCTCTGGTTCATTATTGTTTTGACCTTCGTTTTCAAAGACCTCGGGTGGAACAGATTAAGGTATGATGATTGAAATTTTTTTCCATCACATTAGTCTATTTATTTAAGGGTCAATTTTTAAAAGTACCTGATAAATATTTTTAAAATATCTGATTATATGAGTTAAAAAAAAATCACTGAAGATTCCTCCCTTGTTGATCTCAGGGTGCTATGATGTCTATTGCATTTAAAGAAGGTTTAAAGATTCCCCCTCCAGCTATGAATGAAATAATTTTGGGAGCCAATCAAGATATCAGACAGGTAAATTCAATATATATCATGTAACAGTTGCTGATTATTTTTAATTAATGCTTTCAACCTTGTAGGGATGGGGAACAATGGGATTTTCCTATCTTGACATTGTCTTACTTGTGATTCTTCTAGGTTTTGCATAATCTGAGTATGTGGTGTGCACGAAGTAAAGCATTAACCTATGACCAGGCCAAGGCTGATTCTCACAGGGCCAAAAAGGATATCAAAATGGTAAAATTAATTTCCATGTCTTAGTTACTTTCCCAAGCCAAAACACTTCTTGTTCTCTAGGTAGCTGGATAGAAATAGTTGTTATAGTTTTTTGATAGGCCTGTG
Organism: Plecturocebus donacophilus; assembly: GCA_004027715.1. Lineage (NCBI taxonomy): Eukaryota > Metazoa > Chordata > Mammalia > Primates > Pitheciidae > Plecturocebus > Plecturocebus donacophilus. The sequence continues at coordinate 72,918 of PVKP010004610.1, forward strand.
GAATCCAGGGATATTTATAGTAAGAAGTATAGACAGTTGCTAAAAGTGTTTCTAATTCAAATGAATTTTTTCTCAAAGATTGTCAATGTCTGTTACAAATTTTGAGAAAGGGATACATTTTAAATTATACTCATGCTTCAACAGTTATAAAATGGGCTTTTCCAGAGTTCCTTATGTTTGGCTTTCAAATGCTTACAATGGTTTTGCACTGTTCAGAATAATCCACGTCAAATGGTTTAGTTTAATAGCCTCTCTGAAACTAGAGGTCTGTATCAGTTACCTCTGTGTTGTATTTTACCTAGTTGCTAATCAGAATTTATCATTAGAACAATGATTAAGCAAATTCTAAAAAAATTAATACACTTTCTTATTTATTTAAATTTTAAAAATTTTTGGTAGAGATAAGGTCTCGCTATGTTTTCCTGACTGGTCTTGAATTCCTGGCCTCAAGCAGTTCTCCTGTTGTGGCCCCCAGAGTACTGGATTACAGGTGTGAGCCACCACCTGTGGCCTATGCCCTCCCTCCCTCCCTCCCTTCCTCCCTTTCTTCCTTCCTTCCTCCTCCCTCCCCCTTCACTCCCCCACTCACCCTTCCTCCCTATCTTACCCTAACCTCCCTTCTAACAGAGTCTCCTTCTGTAGCCCAGGTTGGAGTGCAGTGGCACAACCTCGGCTCACTGCAACCTCTGCCTCCTGGGTCCTGGTTCAAGCAGTTCTCCTGCTTCAGCCTCCCGAGTAGCTGGGATTACAGGAATGCGCCACCATACCCAGCTAATTTTTGCATTTTTAGTACAGATGGGGTTTCACCATGTTGGCCAGGATGGTCTTAAACTCCCGACCTTGTGATCCACCTGCCTAGGCCTCCCAAAGTGCTCGGATTACAGGCGTGAGACACTGTGCCCGGCCTACGCTTTATTTTTTAGAGCAGTTTAGGCTCACACAAAATTGAGTGGAAGATACAGAGAGTTCTCACATACTTCCTGTCCCCTTCACACGCACAGCCTCTCCCACCACCAACATCCCCCACCAGAGTGGTATATCTGTTATAATCTATGAATCTACATTGATACCTCATTATCACCCAGAGTTCATCGTATACATTAGCATTCCCTCTTGGTGTTGTACATTGTATGGTTTTGACAAATATAATGACATGTATTCACCATTATATACATGTTTCACTTTCCTGAAAATCCTCTGTGCTCTACCTTTTCATTCTTCCTTTCCTCCCTTCCTCTCTACAACCCCTGGCAACCACTGATCCTTCTACTGTGTCCATAATTTTGCCTTTTCCAGAATGTGGTAGAGTTGGAATCATGTAGCATGTAGACTTTTCCGATTGGCTTCTTTCACTTAGTAAGAGCATATAAGGTTCTTCCATGTCTTTTTTTTTTCAAGTCCGAGTCTCTGTTACCCAGGTTGCAGTACAGTGGTGTGATCTTGGCTCACTGTAGCCTCCACCTCCCGGGTTCATGTGATTCTCTTACCTCAGCCTCCCGAGTAGCTGGGATTACAGGCACCAGCCACCACACCTGGCCAATTTTTTATTTTTAGTAGAGGTGAGGTTTTACTATGTTGGGCAGGCTGGTCTGGAACTCTTGACCTTAAGTGATCCACCCACTTTGGCCTCCCAAAGTGCTGGGATCACAGGGTGACCTACTGTGCCCACCCCCACTTCCCATGTCTTTTCATGACTTGATAGCTCACTTCTTTTTATTGTTGAATAATGTTACATTGTCTGAATGTACCACAGTTTAATTGTTCATTTACCTACTGAAAGGACATCTTGGTTGCTCCCAACTTTTGGTAATTATAAATAAAGCTGCTTATAAACATCCGTGTGCAGGTTTTTGTGTGAACATAGTTTTTAATTCATTTGGGTGAATACCAAGAAACGTGGTTGCTGGATCATATGGTAAGAATATGTTTAATGTTGTAAGAAACTACCAAATGGTACAGTTTTGCGTTCCTGCCAGCAATGAATGGAGTTCTTCTTGTTCCATACCTTCGTAAGCATTTGGTGATGTTAGTGTTTTGAATTTTGGCCATGTTATTAGGTGTGTCCCTCTCTTTTTTTCAGGGCCCATTTGATGTTGCCCGGAAAGTGTTTGCAGCTGGGGAAGAGACTGCTCACATGTCACTTGTGGACAAATCAGATCTCTTTTTTCATGATTATTCAATAGCACCCCTCTTTGTCCAGGAAAACTACATACATGTGAAGCCTGTAGCTGCAGGGTGAGTGTCCAGAGCTGGTGAGAGGCATGCTTAGTATCCTCCCAGCACTGCGAAGGCTAAATAACTGTGAAGGAGGGGCTTGGGGTGTGAAGAGTGGGATAATCCAGACAGGTTCTTTCCTGCAGGGGTGACATGAAAAAGCACTTGATGCTTTTAAGCCGAGCAGCAGACAGCATATGCGATGGTGACTTAGTGGACAGCCAGATTCGGAGTAAGCAAAACTGGAGTCTTCTGCCTACGCAGGTGAGTGGAGGGTTCTCCCTAAAGTGCAGGCTTTGCTTTCCTGAAAAGCGAACTCAGTAGCTTTTTAGCTTCTGTACTTATTTTCTTTTTGAGATCGGGTCTCTCCCTGTCACCCAGGCTGGAGTGCAGTGGCGTGATCTCGGCTCACTGTAGCCTCTGCCTCCTGGGTTCAAGAGATTCTCCTGCCTCAGCCTCTAGAGTAGCTGGGACTACAGGTGCCTGCTACCATGCCTGACTAATCCTGTAGTTATTTTAAATACCAGATAAATGGTATGGCTTTTGTGGCAAAAATACAGTCTGTTATAGATTACAATACTCTGTGGTAACTATTGTCTGTTTCTTAATCTGGGCTTATTTTTCTGTATTTCAAAAATTTTTAAGTGTAAATGAACACATAGAAATAGGAATGTTAGATTTTGCTTGTAAGATTTGAATCAAAAGTTTCATTTTTAAGAAGCCTTGTTTTTTTCTTTTTGGATATTTTTGGCTGTCCTAGGTGGTCACTTAGTAGTGGCTCCTAGAAGTAGTGCAGCTAGGGCAGGCCAGCAGTCATGTCTCTGATGCGTTAATTAGGATTTTCTTCTTCCTTGCTAAAAAGGCAGTTTTATATTCGGTACTGTATTCAGGTTGAGATCTTTAACTCAAAATAGAATTTGGTAGACATTTGTAATTAAGAGCATTATTTGTTCTTTTATATAGTTATACAGGGTTATTGCCCTGGGTAATAAAATAAGACACTTCCAGAAGGCCTAATGCTTCTCTTAATTCTACCCACACATTGCTTGATAATAAGAAACAAAATTTCATTCTGGAGATACAATTTTTTTTTTTTAAGACAAGGTCTCACTCTGATACCTAGGCTAGAGTGCAATGGTGTGATCATGGCTCATTGCAGCCTTGACCTCCTGGGCTCAAGTGATCCTCCTGCTTCAGCCCCACAAGTAGCTGGGACTATAAGTGTCCACCACCATGCCAGCTAATTTTTGTATTTTTTATAGAGACGGGGTTTTGCCGTGTTGGCCAGGCTGGTCTTAAACTCCTGGGTGCAAGCTGTCTGCCCATCTCCCAAAGTACTTGGGTTGCTGGCATGAGCCACACTGCACCTGGCCCAGAATCTTATCTTTTATATTTTATGTGTTCTGTTTACTTAATAATTGTAACTTAAAGGCATAATGTTTTAACACAGGAAAAGCTTAATGTACAAAAATACTTCTTAAAGTGTCAGTTCTGATAGCAAAAAATTAGAGAAAATCTCCATGTCTAGTATTAGGAGAATGATTATGATGAATCCTCTTGAAGTAGTATTTATAGCCTTTAAAACTGTTTGTAAAGAATTATCTAATATGAAAAAGCGCTTGTGAGGGAATTACTAGAATAAAGTAGTATACAAAATTTATGTAGACTATAATTCCAGCCTTTAAGAAAGTGAAGACCCTGGACACAGAAGACATCTAAAGATACATTTTTAAAAAACTTTTCTCAAGTGCCAGTTTACTTGACTCTAATCATTAGTCTTTCCATGCTTTAATCTACCTATGCTGCCAATCATTTATGCTAAAGACCATTATATGCCTCTTAAGCTAATTCTTTGCTTTGATGTTGGCATCGGTGAGGTAACTGGTATGAGATTAGTTGCTTGAGGAGGCTGAGTTGGGAAGATGATCTCCCTGGGGGCCATAACATGTTTGATCAAGGTGTGTACCACAATCTGTTGTTTTCTCTGGGAGAAGTTTCCTGTACCAACGGATCAGAGTTAGAGAAAAGGTCTGACTGCCCTGTCAGTAGGTATTCGGGACAGTGTTGCTTTATTTTCCATAGACCGTTTAGAAGCCAAAGACTGCTAAGGAAGTAACTTTGTACCAAACATAAATTCTGGATTGCAATTGATTTTTTTCAGGCCATTTATGCCAGTGTTCTTCCTGGAGAGTTGATGAGGGGGTACATGACTCAGTTTCCCACCTTCCCAAGCTGGTTGGGGAAGCACTCATCTACAGGCAAACACGATCGCATTGTTCAGGACCTGGCCTTGCATATGAGTCTCAGGTAGGTGGGATAACTCTGTTTCTGGTACTTTATTGATTTGGTGTATTTGGCCTTTAATAACGATCATATGAGTCAAAAGATTTGTGTTTTAGTTTTTATTTTATTGTGAACTAGATGAATGATCTTGGATAAATTCCTTATATTTTATGGGCCTGAGTTTTATCATCTGTAATCAGTATAACACTTGTTTTACCACTTACAAGGGTACTTTGGAGAGTAAAAGTAGATGTCATAATTTAAAATTTTAAAGACTATATAAGTCTTAGGTAGCACTGTTATTATTACTGTGATTATGCTTATTACTAGTGGGAACAGCTTCTGAATAATTAATAGGAAAAAAATCAACTGTTTAAAGAAATGAACTTTTTTTTTTTGAGACGGAGTCTCGCTCTGTCACCAGGCTGGAGTGCAGTGGCGCAATCTTGGCTCACTGAAACCTCTGACTCCTTGGTTCAAGTGATTCTCCTGCCTCAGCCTCCCAAGTAACTGGGATTATAGGCACATGCCACCACGCCCAGCTAATTTTTGTATTTTTAGTAGAGACGAGGTTCTACCATGTTGGCCAGGATGGTCTCGATTTCCTGACCTTGTGATCCTCCCGCCTCGACCTACCAGAGTGCTGGAATTACAGGCATGAGCCACTGCACTTGGCTGAAATGAACTATTTTTTACCGATTGTTCTAGTAATAAACTGACCTAGTCAATTGGGATAGGAAATGCAGGTTAGCATGTAACAGGAGGAGGCTGCTCAGATCATTGAAAATGAATGTGCTTGGAAAAGTTTAAGGAAGTTCAAAAATACTTGCATTTGGTACAATTTTGTTTAAGTTTGGAAATTTGGAAAATGTGCATACACATAAATATTAAGTACATTTCATTCATGGATTCTTTTTTTTTTTTTTTAAGGCAGGCTCTTACTCTGTCACCCAGGCTGGAATGAAGTGTTGTGATCTCTTCTCACTGCAGTCTCCGCCTCTGGGTTCAAGTGATTCACCCACCTTAACTTCCCAAGTAGCTGGGATTATAGGTGCCCACCACCACGCCCAGCTAATTTTTGTATTTTTTGGTAGATGTGGGGTTTCATCATGTTGCCCAGGCTTGTCTTGAACTCCTGACCCCAAGTGATCTCCCTGCCTCAGCCTCTCAAAGTGCTGGGATTACAGGTGTGAGCCACTGCGCCCAGCCTACGGATTCATTTTTAGCCATGAACTACTTGAGTGATCTTAATTTGCCATCTGCTCCCTGGAAGGAATATTAATATTTAATCCTTCATTCAACTTTTAAGTTTTGGTTAGAGCTGAACTGAGCTAGTTCCTGTTTTCTGTTCCTGTAAAATTCTACTGCGTTCTCTTGTTCTCTAACCTATGGCATGAGTCTTTTTGCTACCCATGTATTAGTTTTCTGTTGCTGTTGTAACAAATTACCACACACATAATGGCTTAAAACAACACAAGTTTATCAAGACCTTAGACAGCATCGGCCCTCAGTCCCCATCTTGAGCTGGGAAGATTTTCCTGGATTATCTGTGCAGTCATCACAAGGGTCTTTGTAAAGGGAGTCAGCAGTGTCAGAGTCAGAAGGATCTGAGGGTGCTACGCCTGGCCTCGAGAATAGAGACAGGGACCATCAGCCAAGACGTACAGGTGGCCTCTGGAAGCCGGAAAGGCTGCTTTCCCAATGGCTCTTCGCATTGGTCAGGCTGCGGCTGCCTCTCGCTGTTTTCCAGCTCCCTGCCTGCCACCGATTTTAAAGGTCATGGGTCACTCCGCCCTGGGGCAGCCCTCTCGGATGCTCCCGCTAGACTCCATGTAGATTTTTGAGCCCTGGACTTTGGGTTGTTTTATGGCTACTCTTCTGTACGTCTGTCCCCTTCCCTCATTAGACCAAACATTTTTGGGGATAGGAACTGAGGCTTTGTCAACTAGCAGTATAGGCCATTATTATTAGCAAGGACATTTATAGTGAATTCACAATTTTTAAAGTAAATTAAGACCTTCCTACTTAACTTTTTAGCCCTAATCAAGTCAGTGAACTTCTGTAGTTCTCAGTTTTTCTTTTTAAAAAAATGGAGATATGATTTAATTATTGGTTTGTAATGTTTTCTGGAGTCATAGATGCCTTTGAGAATATGAACACTTTGATTTTTATTCCCCTGACAATGCACAGATCCACAAAGAAAATATCCCCTTTTAGGGGAATTACAGATTCCTTAGGTTAAGAGCCCTTGGTTTAGGTACACTAGATGGCATCTTTGCCTTTTCTAGATTTAATATTCTGTGAGTCTACTAGATGATGATATTAAAAAACATTGTAGAACAATTTTGGAAGTGGTTTCATGATTTTTTGGGGCACTGTGGCTTAGGAACTCACACTACCTTTCTTTAAGTACTAAAGTACTTAATTATGGAAGACTAAATCTAAAGGAATTGGCTGAAATTAAAATAGAGTTTTAAAACCTCTTTGTCTAGGTAATAAAATAGTTACAAGCGCAACAGTCTAGATTTCTGATCAGGAGAAAAGCTGTGGCTTCTTGTGGTTCACACACTCAGTTCCTTGAAGGCAGGAGCAGAACTCATAGTTTGTAAAGAATCATTTCTTTCTGATTCTGATGCTGGTTCTGAAAACAACAGCTTTTGAGGTCGCTTGTTTAAAATATGTATTCAGGCTGGGCATGATGACTCATGCCTGTAATCCCAGCACTTTGGGAGGCCAAGGCAGGTGGATCACCTGATGTGAGGAGTTCGAGACCAGCCTGGCCAACATGGTGAAACGCTGTTTCTACTAAAAATACACACAAAAAATTAGCTGGGTGTGGTGGCGCGTGACCGTAATGCCAGCTACTCGGAAGGCTGATTCCCAGGAGAACTGCCTGAACCCAGGAGGTGGAGGTTGCAGTGAACTGAGATTGTATCACTGCACTCCAGCCTAGGCAACCAGAGAGAGACTTTGTCTCAAAGAAAAAAATACATAAAATATGTATACATGTAATTGCCTGGTTTGAAGACAGAGGCAGCTGGGTTGGAAAGATTTAGGATGGTGACATTTGAAATACTGTTTTCTTCAGTTGTTTTCTGTTTTTAAGAAGTGACAGCATTTAAGAGAGAAAGTCATTTTATGGTAACATTTTAGTTCTCAGACGAGACCATTTCCCTAAACCTTCCTCTGGCCAGTGTGGATCACTTTTTGATTTTGTGGGAACACTCTGCAGTTTCCTTAGAATTGGGGAAGAGCCAGCTCTAGAACTGAAGGTTTCAGAGTAACAGTATTAGGAAATGCGAGGGAAGCATTCATATATAATTTTGTATATTATAATCAGAGACCAAAAGGTATTACACACATTCACACACTTGAGATAGGGAATTGATTTCATTGCCTTCTATTGATGTTTTTAATATTTTGGAACTTAGAATGAGTAACATTTATGAACACATAGAGTAGGGGAGAAGTAGAACCCACATTTGTTTTTTTAGTCACGATATAGGTAAATAGAAAACTTCCGTTGGGCACATTGATGCATATCCATTACTCTGCTGTGGTGCTGGGCTTTCCCTACACCAGCTGGCTGTCAACTAGTAGACATTCCATTCATCAATATTGAAATTGGATTGAACTCGGCCTGAATTAACTCAGTGCTGATATGCACAGTATGACTTGACTTGATAGTTTGCCATTGACTATGTCTCTTTTGTTGTGGTTTCAGAACTTACTCCAGCAAAAGAACGGTAAACACGGATTATCTGTCACATCTAAGGGATGCACTTGTACAGCCTTTGACCTCACAAGGAGTAGATGGAGTACAGGATGTTGTTGCACTTATGGACACATATTATTTGATGAAAGAAGACTTTGAGAATATCATGGAAATTAGCAGCTGGGGTGGCAAACCTAGTCCCTTTTCAAAGCTGGACCCCAAGGTAAATTGTGTCACTTTCTGGTTCTCCACCATTTTGTAATTACCAGGTTTGTACTAGCAATACGTCAGAGGTGTTTTAGATGCTTTAAAAAAAGATTTACTTCTTTTTTCCCTTAAATGCTTGTTGCTTCTTACTGCCTGTATTTTCCAAAAATACTATTTGAATGCAGTATTAAGAGTAGACTTCTGGGCTGGGCGTGGTGGCTCACGCCTGTAATCCAAGCACTTTGGAGGCCAAGGCGGGAGGATCACCTGAGGTCGGGAGTACAAGACCAGCCTGAACAACATGGTGAAACCCCGTCTAAAAAAAAAAAAAAAGAGTAGATTTCTAGATTTTACAATTTGTATTTCTATCATTGCTTTATGCTCAGTGAAAAAGCAAGAAGTGAAATTTGAGGAGCAAATATAAACATCTTCTTTATAAAGGGTGGGAGGATGAGTCTAGGGAATTAAGTGAGCTATGAGCTCTGGTGGTAATGGATTATAAAAATGTGTTTACTGGCTGAGGATTTTTATACATTTTCTTTTTTAGTCTACCTAATCTGTGGATTCAGTATTTATTCCAGTTGGATAACTTTCTCTATCCCTACTTTTCTTAATAATGAGCACAAAAAACTAAAGTGAAACATTAGGAATATGTAACATGCAGTACCCTACTCTTATACCTGTGTAACGAATGTGTTTTAGAAGACATATTCTTTATATCTTCTCTATGTCTAGTTTGTCCTCTCCAGAATTTTTACCTGACTTTATCAGTAAATTCTCACAACAGACATCCACTGTTACAATTCATGGACTAATTCAGGAACTATGTTTAGAAGCTTGAAATTAAGGCTTTCAAGTTATTGAGTATTTTAAAGTAACTACTATTATTATGGAAAAGGCAATTCATGTATTTTTGGAAATTAAAGGCCAACTTGTACCTTATCATGAGCCCAACACATACTTTTTTTTTTTTTTGAGACAGTCTCACTCTGTTGCCCAGGCTGAAGTTCAGTGGTGCAGTCTCAGCTCACTGCAACCTCCACCTCCAGGGTTCAAGCGATTCTCATGCCTCAGCCTCCCAAGTAGCTGGGATTACAGTTGCATGCCACCATGCTCAGCTAATTTTTATAGTTTTAGTAGAGTTGGGGTTTCACCATGTTGACCAGGCTGGTCTTGAACTCCTGGCCTCACGTGATCTGCCTTGGCCTCCCAAAGTGCTGGGATTATAGGCGTGAGCCACTGTGCCCAGCCGAGCCCCTTTTTGATTTACTGATTCACTGATTACCTTTGCTTACTACTTTGTAGAAATGTGGAGAATGCTGAATAGGTAAACACGATGACTTGAAGTGACCTTTTGTTTGTCTGAAGTTCCCAAATAATTTTTTTTTTTTCTTTAAGACAGAATCTCACTCTCACCCAGGCTGGAGTGCAGTTGCATGATCTCAGCTCGTTGCAACCTCCGCCTCCCAGGTTCAAGATTCTCATGGAGAGGCGTGATCCACCGTGCCCAGCCTTCACTCTTTTTTGTCATGGGCTCTATTAAGAGTGTTATGAAAAATATGGAACTTATCCATAGAAAAATGCACATGCTTAGATTTACATGCATATTTATAAATATTTTGCAAACAGTTGCAAGGGGCTCGCTTTCAGAGTTTAAAAGAATTGTTTGGCACTTAGATTTTTAAAAACTCCCTCTACTCCTTTCATATAGGTGAAAGCAGCCTTCACAAGAGCTTACAATAAGGAAGCCCACCTTACTCCATATTCACTTCAAACTATAAAGGCATCTAGACATAGCACAAGCCCATCCCTGGATTCGGAATACAATGAAGAGTTAAATGAAGATGACTCTCAATCTGATGAGAAAGACCAAGATGCTATAGAGACTGATGCCATGATCAAGGTAGTATTTTAAGCCACAGACAGGAGGACCTCAAAGTAGATGGTCTTTCCTTGCCTGGTGAATAACAGGGGCTTTTCAGCACATAGAGTAAATTGAAAATAATAAGTTTTTTAGTCATCATGGTTGAAGGTGGAGATGGTATAGATTTCATTTTTATAAACAGCTTCTTACAGTAGTTGAAGAGCCAAACAACAAAACAGGCCATGGTGTTCATGGCCGTATGTTCTGTTAGAAAAAGTACCATTTTTATTGATCTGGCCATTGGTGTATGGTTTCAAGAAAAATGTTTTTAACAAAAGTTTCTTCTGCTGTTTATGGTTTGCTATAGCCACTAAACTGCTTTGTAGAAGTTTCTCAGACCAAAACATTCTTGTCTTTTGCTAGGAAAGATGCAAATCACTTGTTGTATCAGCCTGCTGTTTACAGCTGGCTGAGCCAGGGAATCTCGTCTGATCCTCCTCTGTCCTTTGCTGAGTGTGGGTGCTTCTTGCCCTTCATTTCTGTTTTCTATATGCAGGAAAAGGAATAGTGGGCTTCTCCACCGTGGCTCATTTAGACCCTCTCTGGTCTGTCTGTCTCTCTCTTCCCCTTTCACAAAATGACTGTGTTTACACCTCTAATCTGAAACTGAAAGAAGAGGAAATTCTTCATGTAAACATCACCCTATTTGTAAATTTTCTCTTATTTTGTCTTAAGTATACCTCTGTTTTAAATGAAGAAGCTACTTTACCTGGGGAACGGATCTTAGTTCTAAATTCTAAATGCCCTCTCAGTTTTTACTGCCAGCTTTTAAAGGCTATAAGTAGTGCAACTGTTGCTTGAAAGTAAGCGCATCATGGTACCAGTCGTTCAAGATCTACATGTTTGCAACCTCTCTTCTTTTTTAATTAAGTTGCAGGTAAAGATAGATTTGTTGTAGAGATGAACTTACTTCGTTTACTCATAAACACAGCTGTTAACTATTCTGTTATCTTCTCCCTCCCCCTAACAGAAAAAGACAAAATCTTCAAAGCCTTCAAAACCAGAAAAAGATAAGGAGTCCAGAAAAGGAAAAGGAAAAAGTTCGAAGAAATGAAATCATTTTTCACTAACAACAGCCACTTTTTACTCTCCCTCCTGACCAGCCCAGCTGGTCCAGAGAAAGCCTTGTTTTTTCCCAGAACAACCATGTTTTAGCATAATGGGATGACCTGGTGTCCCATGATCAATAAAGATGGTACAGCTAGAAGGGTATGAGCAGTAGGCTCATGTACACCTCTTATAGAGGTTGATAGGACTGCCTGGGTCCTCCACTGTCCCCTGTCAATCTAGTTAGACTTGCTTCTGAATGACTGCAGAATTGGAACTAGAAACTACACCTGGACTTCGGAGTGAGATTTTAGTTAATAATGAGCCTGGGAACAGTAATACTAAGGCGTCTTTTGTAGGCTTAAGAATTTACCCTAATGGCCTTGATAGGACCAATGCTGATTTTTTTTTTTTTTTAAAGGTAGTTCCTATTATGTGGTGAAATTTTGTAAATAAATGATTATACAAAACAGTCACCACCTAGAACTGGGTATTCTTTGTGCATTATCAGATATCTTTCAAAGTATAAATTAGGAATAAAAATGTTCCACATCATACATGTATAAATTCTTTTTAAGATTGTCATCTTGTATAGCAAAATATTATGTTGGTATATTACTTCCTTATTAATTTGCAAATGATTGGATCAAAAAGCTCACTGTATTCCTTACTAACCTGTTTGTGTGAAACATAACATTGGCAGTTGAGGAGTCAAAACCCGGATTCCCCCCTCTGTGTGTGCTGACTACGTCTCTGCTGTGAATAGGATTTCACGGAGAGGGCTGTTATGGGGCTTTGCAGTGTGGGAGGCTCCAGAAGATTCTCAGACATTCTTATCCTGCTGGAGTCTCAATCCATCGGGTTCAAACCAGTAGGAACCAGGCTGGGTCAGGCTCTTAAGTTCACTATGGTGGGGGACAAAATGAACACTGGTTTTTGTTCACTTTGCCAATAGGAAATCTGGTCCTGTCCTGCGATGGCTTCCACAGACCCTGTTGGAAGTTGGGGTTATTCCTATAACTGTATGTGTTGAGTGGCCCTGAGGCTGTCGACCTGCCCTGGAATTTAGATGTCTAGCTATTTTTTAATCTTGTCAGTAATTGCTCAGAGGTCTGTGCTACCTCTGTGAGGTATATACTAAAATGAATGTAAAATAAGGATTGTATTCCCTGCTTTTAAGGAACTGGTAGTCTTGTTTGGGTGATGAGACAAAGTTCCTGAGACATTTAAACTGTATTTACCAGTGTGAAAAAATGTCCTTTAAGGAGATTAACTCATTATGGAAATAAAACATTGCCTTAAGCCCTTGCCTGCCGAGTCATGACCCTGTCTTTGTTAAAGTCTGTCTTGAAACTTTTCTGCTTCAGGAAAGGTTTTCTCACCACTAGGATGAGGCTGGCTTTCCTATTCATGTTCTTCCATTTTTGTTCCTTTTGGATTTGCAAGTCACTTCTCCCTAGTTCTTCTGTAGCCCCAGGAAAGGGACTTGAATCTCCATGCAGCAGAACGCTGCATAGTGTCCTTCACTTGGTCAGTGATTTTGTTTTTAATTTTAAATGTTTTAAGCACAATAAATAGCATTTCTTTTAGAATTAAAAATTGTAAATATGCCCTTTATTATATGAGGATGGCAACATAGGTCTGTTTGATTCCTCTTTGAAGCCCTCGTGACCATGAAGTGAATGACTCAGACTCATGGTAGGAGGGAGTTGGTGGTTCTGTAGCAGTTTGGATGTGAATCTGAATGGTCTTTATTGGGGTTGAGTCTTCATTGGACCCACCAATGATGTGGCCTTTTGGAGCCACTTGATGCCACACACCATCTCTGCAGCATAAAACTGTATACTTGCTCTTGTTGAGATCCGTTGAGTCCTGGCCATTTTGTTACTTACAAACCAGTCAGCTTTATCCTTCATCTTGTTAAGTGTTGGTAGTTCTGTAGCACAATGATTTGATCTCTTAAATTTATTGACGGGGTAGATTATTATTTGTACTAGGATGAGTAGCTCCCAAAACGAGCTCCAGTATGAGTATGCTTATGGGTAGACGCCTAAGGCCTGTAACTCCCAGAATAGAATGCGCCCACTCTCACAATGCCAGGTGCTGTGGTTCTTATTCCTATAACCTTACCATTTGCCTATAGGCATAGAGGAAGCAGGGGACTGTGGGTAGGTTTTAAGATAACTTTATACCACTTAGTAAGGCCACAGCCTCCGGCCTGTTCTCCAGCCAGCCACTGGGAGGGAAGGACAGGTCATAAAGTTGGAGGCATCATGCAGGTGGGATACTTCGATGCTATATGTTACTGGCACCTTGGGCTTCTGGGTACCACTGTAATGCTCAGGTTGCCGGGGACATAACTGTAAAATCCTATTATCAGATTCATTCACAGTTGACTCCCTGACTCATTTCTGTTAGCTGCTCAGACTTTGGTGTCTGGCCTTGGATGTCAAGGAAGCATATACTGATGTGGGAAAAGTACGGACTCCCTTGGAGAGAGAGTGTGTGTTCGAATGGTGTGTGTTGTATGTGTGATATGGGGAAGAAACCTTTGCACAGCCTCAAAGAAGATTCCAAATAATGCATGTTTTCAGGGGAAATCAAATGACTTACTTTTGGGATGAGAATTCTGTTGTATGCAATAGAATGACTTGGCAGATAAAAGCTTATAGTTTCATTTATTCTTTACTTGATTGGTTTTCCTAATTTTTGATGTTTTGCTTCTCTGATTCTGCTTAATAGCTGTGATTTGTATAAACTTCTCGTTTCATGCTTTTTACACTGTTCACATCTGTGTTGCCCAAACTTGCCAATGTCCTTCAGAACTACCTTCCTTTATCTCTTTTTATGTCTCCAGATACAGGAAAATGTCACAAATATCTAGTCAACAATTTTATTTTAAAGGAGGTATTTTAAAATACAAAAGTTATCAAAGAGCTGAATATTTACAATTATGTCATAGGTTACTATTAACAGTGCAGAAGATAGAGTATGTAAGATTTTGAAGAGGAAATATACAAAGTACAATAAACAGCAAGGTTACACGTCATCGTTTTGCCACTGTACAGAAGCGGTAAGTTCCAACCTGGAGAGGTCACCACTGTTCCATTTCTTTGTATCCAGAAAGGACCATCTCTTAAATCCACCGGGGGAGGAAACTGCCTTCTCTGAAAAATGCTGTCTTCTCAGGAGCATTGTATCTAGAAAGGGCAAACAAAACACATGCCTCCAGAGGGTTTCAAGTAATGCTTGGCATTCAGTAATAAAGCCAAACCTACTAAAAAGGATTTTTTTTTTTGCCCATTTCTGGAATGTGGAACAGGAAACATTACATTCAAGTTGGAAATCTCCAGTCTATAATCGGTATCAAGTTTAGTACTAGCCTTGCCAGCTGACTAAAATTGTGTGGGCAAGCTCCTGAGCCTTTGTTATGTATGAGGAGAGGATTCCGGTAACAGCCACTTCACTGGGAAGAATGAATGCAAAGTGCTCAGCAATTTGTAGAGAAAAAAATTTTCCTTAAATTGAACAGTTAGTTATATTTGTCCAAAAGCCAGTGAACAACAGCTTCAACCAGTAATTCACTGCATAAGGATTCTTACTGTGACTTTTTTTTTTTTTTGAGATGGGGTCTTGTTACATTGCTCAGGCTGGAGCACCACGTGGCTATTCATAGGCATGATCATGGTGTCGGAGAGCCCTGAACTCCTGGCTCAAGTGACCTTCGTACCTCAGCCTCCTGAGTAGCTAAGACTATAGGCACAGGCTCTGCACCAGGCTATAGTGATGTTTTCAAAGTATAGTGCATAATCACAACTCAGTGAAGACATATCTGCAAGGAGCTATGATGTACCATGGTCTGGTTACTTGACGTTTTCTATAAAGCATTATTTAATGCCATGATAGTGTTTGGAGAGATTCTGTGGATTTTTAAAAAAAATACAAGTTTTCAATTGTAATTTAATCTTTCTTCCCATAGATAATAGTTATAAACTTGGGACAAAATCTGAAATAATTTTTTTTTAGAAGGCTAGGAATGGTGGCTCATACCTGTAATCCCAACACTGTGGGGAAGGCTGAGGTAGGAGGATCGCTTGAGTCCAGGAGTTAAAGACCAGCCTGGGCAAAATAGTGAGACACCCCCTCCCCATCTCTACAAAAAAAACAAACAAACAAACAAACAAAAAAAAACAGTTGGGCATGTAGTCCTAGCTTCTTGGAAGGCTGAGGCATTTGAGCCCATGAGTTTGAGGCTGCAGTGAATGATGATGATTGTGGCACTGCACCCTAGCCTGGGCAAGAGACTGATTCCCTGTCTCCAAAAAAAAAAAAAAAAAAATAGGTCAGTGAACTAGAATATAGATCAAAACTATCCAATATGAACAGAGAAAAAAGAGGAAAGAACTTTAGTGACCTATGGAAATCAAGTACTCAAACACAGATGTAACTGGAGTTCCAGAATGAGAAGATAAATAATGGCTCAAAATGTTCCAACTGAGGGAAAAATATAAACATACAGATTCAAGAACTCTAGAAAATCCCAAGCTAAAAAAAATTAAAAACCACACCCAGGATCCAAGATGGCTGAATAGATACAACTCCAGCGCACAATACCCAGCGAGAGAGACGCAGAAATCCAGAGATCTCCTACCTCCGACCGACGTACCAGGTGCATTTCAACAGGTCTGGTCAGACAGTGAGCAAAGCCCACTCAGGGCAGACCGAAAGTGCATCTGACCGGCAAGTTGGAGGCTCCCCCTCTGGCACTCCAGTCCGGATACAGCGCTCCCCACAAAGCCTCAGCAATACACAGAAGAGGGGATCTTTGCCAGTCAAGTGCCCCGAATTACAAGCTCGGGGTTGAATAATAATCCAGGACGGTGTCCCCGATTGGCACACAGACCTAAACAAGATGCATAAGCCCAAAAGGCGGCCGGGAGAACCTGCTGACTGAGCTATTGCCCCTTCCCCCCCGCCCGGAGAGAGAGGGAGTTGTAAGTGGTAGCAGCGGGGCGGGCCCCTACCCCATGACTGGATAGAGAGGAAGCTGAAAGTGGGACATGACCGGATGCTGCTGGGTGGGTTCCTCCCCTCCCCCGCAAACCCCAGAGGGCTCAAGCTCTGACGCTAGCGGGTTGCACAGCCAGTGCCACAGTCAGCTGAATCCTGAATGAGCCAGCCCAGTAGAGGAAGGGCACAACCCACCATTAGAGGGGTGGGACTAGACTGCATGTTTTAACAAAAAACACAGGAAGCCTACGTAGCAACGGGACGGCGTTCTTGACAACCCAGCAGCGCCTACAGGTCAGCGGAAGAGGCGGGCCTAATCTCCCTGTATACACAAAATTACACCTTACACTAAAATTAACTCCAGATGGATTAAAGACTTAAACATAAAACTGAACACCATAAAAACCCTAGAAGAAAACGTAGTCAAAACCATCCAGGACTTAGGCATAGGCAAGGACTTCATGACTAAAACACGAAAAGCAATGGCAATAAAAGCCAAGACAGACAAATGGGATCTAATTAAAATTCAGAGCTTCTGTACAGCAAAATAAACTATCATTAGAGTGAATCGGCAACCCACAAAATTGGAAAAAATTTTTGCAATCTACCCATCTAAGGGCTAATAACCAGAATCTACAAAGAACTAAAACAGATATGAAAGAAAAAAACAACCTCATTCAAAAGTGGGTGAAGAATATGAACACTTTTCAAAAGAAGACATATATGAGGCCAACAAACATGAAAAAATGCTCATCATCACTGGTCATTAGAGAAATGCAAATCAAAACCACAGTTACCATCTCATGCCAGTTAGATACCATCTCACGCCAGTTAGAATGGCCATCATTAAAAAATCTGGAGACAACAGATGCTGGAGAGGATGTGGAGATATAAGAACACTTTTACACTGTTGGTGGGAGTGTAAATTAGTTCAACCATTGTGGAAGAGTGTGGCGATTTCTCAAGGATCTAGAAAAAGAAATTCCATTTGACCCAGCAATCCCATTACTGGGTACATACCCAAAGGATTATAAATCGTTCTTTTATAAAGACACATGCACACGTATGTTCATTGCGGTGCTGTTTACAATAGCAAAGACCTGGTACCAACCCAAACGCCCATCGATGATAGACTGGACAGGGAAAACGTGGCACATACACACCATGGAGTAATATGCACCATAAAACATGGTAAGTTCATGTCCTTTGTGGAGACATGGATGAATCTGGAAACCATCATTCTCAGCAAACTGACACAAGAACAGAAAACCAAACACCGAATGTTTTCACTCAGGCAGGTGATGAACAATGAGAACACTTAGGCAAAGGGAAGGGAACAACACTCATAGGGCTAGGTGGAGGGGGAGCGGGTAGGATGGGGAGGGTAACACCAGGGGAAATGCCTGATGTAGGCAAGGTGGGGGCCGGGGGGGGGATGGAGACCGCAAACCGTGGCATGTATGTACCCATGTAACAATCCTGCAGGATACAGGATGTGCACATGTACCCCAGAGCCCAAATACAATTAAAATTTTTAAAAATGAAGGAGAATAGAGACAGAGAAGTTTCCAGCAAACCTGGACTTGCAAGAAATGTCAAAGGAGGCCAGGCGCAGTGGCTCATGCCTGTAATCCCAGCACTTTGAGAGGCTGAGGCAGGCAGATCACCTAGGGTGGGAGTTTGAGACCAGCCTGAATAACATGGAGAAATCCTGTCTCTACTAAAAATACAAAAGTTAGCTGGGCGTGGTGGCGTGCACCTGTAATCCCAGTTACTCAGGAGGCTGAGGCAGGAGAATCGCTTGAACCTGGGATGGGAGGCAGAGGTTTGGTGAGCCAAGATCACGCCACTGCACTCCAGGCTGGGCAACAAGAGTGATGCTCCATCTCAAAATACAAAAGCAAAAAAAGAAATGTCAAAGGAAGTACTTCAGACTGTAAGGAAATAATACCACATGGAAACTTGGATTCAGGCAAGAATAACATGGAAATTATAAATGTAGGTAAATATAAAGCTACATTGTATCTTTTTTCCTCATAATTTCTTTTAAAAAGACAGAACTAAAGAATTATATCATTGTATTACAGGATTTATAATGTATGCATATGTATTCTTTTAAAAAGATGCAACTAAAAATTACATCATTGTATTACAGGATTTATACTGTATACACATGTATATTTGTATATATGTGTGTGTGTATATATATAAAAAATAGGATATTAAGTACAAAATTTTGCAAAGACATAGGTAAAATGTCAACTGAAGAATCAAATGAAATACATAAAAATACCTGATTAGTCAAATAGAAGGCAAGACAAGAGGCACTGAACAAAAAGCAGACAGGACAAATAAAAAGTAATAGAACTTTAGACCTAAATTCAACCTGGTGACACCTGAACAAAAATCACAAAAGAGGAAAACTGCAGACCAGTATCCTTCATAAACATAGACACAATATTCTCAATATTAGCAAAATAATCCAGCAATAGGATAATACATCATGATCAAGTGAGTTTATCTCCAGAATAAAAGCTGGCTTTTAACACTTGAAAATCAATATAGCTTACCATATAAATGGAATAAAGGGGAAAAGCCAAATCATCTCAGTTGATACAGTAAAAGCATTTGACAAAATTCGACACCTAGTAAACTAGAAGGAAACTTCTCCAATTTGTTAGAAGACCTCTCTAAAAAACCTTACATCACAACAGTGAAATACTAAATGCCGTCCCCCAACACTGAGAACAAGACAAGGATGTTGATTCTACTACTTTTATACAACATTGTAGAGGTGGTCCTAGCCAGTGCATATGAGAAGAAAAATAAAAGTTTTAAAGATTGGAAAGGAAGAAGATTTTGACTATTTGTAGATGACTGTTTACACAGAAAATCTGAAGGATTCTATGGTACAACTACTAGACATAAGTGAATTTAGAAAGGTTACAGGATGTAAGGTCAATATATAAAAATTAATTGTACTTTCCTATGTAAACAATTAAAAAATGAAAAAAATAAAATTTCATTTAGTATTAAAATCTCCCCAAATTATTTAGAAATAAATTTAACGAAAGACAAGAAAGACTTTTTTATTCAAAACTGCAAAACAGGCCGGGAGCAGTGGCTCATGCCTGTAATCCCAGCACTCTGGAAGGCTGGGGGGTAGACCACCTCAGGTCAGGAGTTCAAGACCAGCCTGACCAACATGGTGAAACCCCATCTCTACTAAAAACACAAAAATTAGGTGGGTGTGGTGGTGAGTGCCTTTTATCCTTGTTACTCAGGAGGCTGAGGCAGGAGAATCTCTTGAACCCAGGAGGCGGGGGTTGCAGTGAGCAGAGATGGAACCATTGCACTCCAGCCTGGGCAACCAGTAAAGCTCCCATCTCAAAAAAAACAAAAAACAAAAAACAAAACACCAAACAAACAAAAAACCACTGCAAAACAGTGATGAGGAATTGAAAAAGATCTAAATAAATGTAGAGATACACTATATTCATAGATTGACAGACTGTTATTAAAGATGTCAATTCCCAAAATGATCTACAGAATCAACTGTTGTGAAAGAATTCTAGGATGGTCCCTAAATTTTCCATACCCAGTGATACTTATCCTGTGTAATATTTTCCTCTTGAGTGTAAGCAGGGCTTGTGATATGATGTGATAATAACCATATTAGGTTTAATTATATGACAAAGACGAAGGAATTTTGCAGGTGTAGTTAAGGTCCCAATCAACTGACTCTGAATTAATCAAAAGAGAGTTTGTTGCGGGCTTCACCTAACCAAGTGAGCCCTTTGTAATAGGGTCCAGACTTTCCCTGGTGAGAGACTGTAAATATGAAAGACGTTCTTATGCTGGACTTGAGGCAGTTTCATGTTGTGGGGAGGGTCATGTGTTAGGAAACTGCCTCAGTCCTTTGACCATAAAGATCAGAATCTGCCCCCCCGCCACACACACACACACACACACACACACACACACACACACAAAACCAACAAATAGACTGGAAAAAGACTTCAGATAAGATTGCAGCTCCACCCAACACTATGATTATAGCCTTGTGAGACCCTGAGGAGAAGTCCCAGCTAAGCCATACCTAGACTACTGACCCATACCCATAGAAACTATGAGATAATAAATGTGTGCTGTTTTAAGATGCTAAATTTGTGATAACTTGTTATATAGCAACAAAATTAATAAACATCCCAATCATAATTTGAGCAGGCTTCTAAAGTAGAATTTGAGAAGCTGATTCTAAAATTGTCTACAAAGATAAGAAGAATAACAGTAGCTAAAACAGTCTTGGAAAAAAAATGACAAATTGCAGGATCCACAATACCTGACTTTAAGAGATTCTATAAAGCCACCGTAATCAAGATAGTATAGTATTTAAAAAAAAAAAAAAAAAAAAAAAAAAAGGAAGTCTGGTCGCGGTGGCTCACGTCTGTAATCCCAGCACTTTGGGAGGCTGAGGCGGGTGACGAGGTCAAGAGATTGAGACCATCCTGCCAATATGGTGAAACCCCATCTCTACTAACAAATACAAAAATTAGCTGGGCGTGGTCACATGTGCCTGTAGTCCCAGCTACTTGGGAAGCTGAGGCAGGAGAATTGCTTGAACTTGGGAGGCGGAGGTTGCAGTGAGCCGAGATCGTGCCACTGCACTCCAGCCTGGCCTGGCTACAGAGCAAGACTCTGTCTCAAAAAAAAAAAAAAGAAAAACACATCAATGGCAAAGAAGACAGTGTTCAGAAATAGGCTCACATTTTATATCCATTTGAGGGGAAGAAGACCCAGCCCTTCCTCACACTGGAAATAAAAATTATTTTAAGGTAAATTGCTGATCTAGAGCTTCTAGAAGAAAACAAAAAAATATGTTCCTGGCCGGGCGCAGTGGCTCATTCCTGTAATCCCAGCACTTTGGGAGGTCAAGGTGGGCGGATCACGAGGTCAAGAGATTGAGACCATCCTGGCTAACCTGGTGAAACCCTGTCTCTACTAAAAATACAACAATTAGCCAGGTGTGGTGGCATGCACCTGTAGTCCCAGCTACTCAGGAGGCTGAGGCAGGAGAATTGCTTGAATCTGGGAGGTGGAGGTTGTAGTGAGCTGAGATAGCACCATTGTACTCCAGCCTGGGCAACAGAGTGAGACTCTGTCTCAAAAAAAAAAAAAAAGTTCCTGACTTGTTAGTACGCCATATATATATATATATATATATATATATATATATATATATATCTCCTATACACACATATATATATTTATCTAGGACAAAGAAGACAATAACCATAAAATTTAAAAATAAGTCCTAATTTATCAAAATCAAAACCTGCTTATCAAAAGACACCATTCAGAAAAAGAAATGGGGAATTCACAGAGTGTGATAAATACTTGCAAAATATATCTGACAAAGAACCTGTATCTAGAATACATGCATAAAAACTTACAACTCAAATAGACAACAGTCCAGTGTCAATGAGGAAAATTTGTCTTTTGAGCAAATTCTTCTGGGTCAGCTGGATCCCTATCTCACACCAGACACAAAAACTAAGTGTATCGAAGACCTGAACATAAGAGTAATAACTATAAAACTCCTAGAAGGAAACAGGTGTAAATCTTCATGACCTTGGAGTAGGCACTTTTTATTTAGAGATGTGGTCTCGCTATGTTACCCAAGCTGGTCTTGAACTCCTAGACTCAAGCAATCCTCCTGCCTCAGCCTCCTGAGGAGCTGGGATAACAGGTGCACGCTGTTGTGCCCAGCTTATACAATGGTTGGTTGTTAGGTTTTTTTTTTTTTAAATGGAGTCTCACTCTGTCACCCAGGCTGGAGTGCAGTGGCGCAATCTTGGCTCACTACAACCTCTGCCACCCAGGTTCAAGCAATTCTCCTGCCTCAGCCTCCCAAGTAGCTGGGATTATAGGCAACTGCCACTGCACTGGCTAATTTTTGTAGTTTTAGTAGAGATGGGGTTTCACAATCGGGGCCAGGCTGGTCTTGAACTCTGGACCTCTGATCTACCCACTTGGGCCTCCCAAAGTTCTGGGATTACAGGCATAAGCCATAGTGCCCAGCCAGTTGGTTGGCTTTTTGAGACAAAGGGGCTCAGTCTGCTGCCCAGGCTGGAGTACAGTGTCTTGATCACAGCTCGCTTCAGCCTCAGCCTCCTGGGCTCAAGTGATTCTCCTGCCTCAGCCTCCCAAGTAACTGGCACTACAGGTGCATGCCACCATACCTGGTTAATTATTTTTTTGTAGGGATAGGGTCTTACTATTGTTGCTCAGGCTGGTCTTGAACTTCTGAGGTCAAGTGATCCTACCACTTCAGCCTCCCAAAGCACTGAGATTATAAGCATGAGCCACTGTGCCCAGCCTGGCAATGGTTTTTTTTTGATATAATACCAAAAGCATAAGCAACCAAAGGAAAAAAAAAAACCAGATAAATTGGACTTCATCACAATAAAATACTTGTGCATCAAAAGAGGCTATCAAGGATGAGCATGGCGGCTCATGCCTGTAGTCCCAGCACATGAGGAAGGAGGATTGTTTGAGCCCAGGAGTTTGAGACCAGCCCAGGCAATGTAGCAAGGCCCTACCTCTATTAAAAAAGAAACAGGAGAGAGATCCAAGATGGCCACGTAGCAGCAGCTCAGGATTGTAGCTCCCAGTGAAAACGCAGAGAGCAAGTGGATGCCGCAATTGCAGATGAATTTTTGATGCCCACAAACTGGGAGATTCCCGGCGAAGGAGCCACATGGGTCGCCAGCGCGACTCTTTTGGCCGGCGTGGTGCTTCTCAGTGCGAAGTGTACGGGACTCGATGCCCCTTTAGTCGGGCTCGGCCAGTCCTATCCCCACAAGGAGAACAGCAATTGGAAGCGCTGAGGACTGAGAACAAGCACAGCTGAACCCGGGAAGGCCCAGCTCTGTAGGGAAGGGGCGCCCCCCGAAGGAAAACTAAGAAACAGAAAAAACTTCATAACCAACAAGCCGGACGTCCACTCAGAGACCCAATCTGAAAATCGGCAATTACAAAGACGACAGGTGGATAAATCCACAAAAATGGGAAGAAACCAGTGCAAAAAGGCTGAGAACACTCGAAATCAGAATGCCTCTCCTCCTACCGGGGATCGCAGCTCCTCATCAGCAAGAGAACAAGGCTTGACGGAGGATGAGTGTGATGAACTCACAGAATCAGGCTTCAGAAGGTGGATAATAAGAAACTTCTGTGAGCTAAAAGAACATGTTCT